>JAAAKL020007196.1:0-17150 GCA_010016065.2 Carybdea cf. marsupialis auct. non (Linnaeus, 1758) | reverse complement strand
TTCGGCCTCGGTCTCGGAGCCTTTTCTGCCTCAAGGCAAGCTTTAAATTTAAGCTACTCTATCAGTTCTGATTACAAATGAAGCTACGGGGCAGCTACCTACATGAAGCCTGGCTGTAAGCTACCGTAACTTGACAATCAAATCACTTTTGGATCCGAAACTACTATAGCTTGGAATGAACGAGACGAAATGAAGATCAATAGCCACAAGAATCAAACCGTCATTGTATTGACAACATCGCATTGAGAATACTGCTTGCACCATACTTGTATTGAAAAGGAAATCGACTATGATGTGAGCTGATTTGTAAGTAACTGGAAGACGTTGCATGGCTCCAAAAGCGCGCGCTCTGGTCTCAGGTTGCACAAATGTCATAGATGTCTTTAAGGTTACCTACAAATGTAACTTGATCGCTAGCCCCTGCAACAGCGTATGTCCATCATCTTAAGGCATTCATTACAGGGAAACTAATACAACTCATTAGTCTATGAAATGAGAGGTTGAAATGTTGGAGGGAGGAGCACCAAAAACTGAGTTCCCTTGTACGGTGGCAACAAAGCGTGCTCTGAAATTTCCTTAGCGGCTGCAAAACGATACCATCATGACTACGCAGAAACTGAATAAATACATACACTGCACTGTTTGGAGAGATTAGATCAGAGTTAAGGCCAGCACGACCCATTGACGACTTCATCGATATGTTGAAAACAGTTTCAGTATGGGATTCCCAAACTTCTAAACAATCTACAGTAAGTTTTGTATTCTGATGACGTAACTTTCAACTTCTTAACAATGACCTTCCGAAATCTTAAGAAAAGTGTACCTGCGTCAAATGACTATATCCAGTAGATGCTACAATTTTACACCATACATAACCACGACATCACATCTATGGACCATCCATCATAACTATTTACCTAATGCTCAGGTATACGCAGTCCCAATACGGAATACATTGTCCATAGCGAGGACTGCAAATTCTCTTGCACGTGCAGTCACTCATATTACGAATCTGCTAAAACTGCAGTCTTTTCGGTATGCGGAGAGAAAGTGTGACGTCACGATTTTGAAAATGTTTGAATTATGGAAAAATACTCTAATTTCCTGGTGCCCTATTAGCAAGATATTCAATGGCCAAAATTTAGAGTGTTGCATTTTCGCAACACCGAGGTATCAGCTATCAAAATTTTAAATCTCCCTAACAAAACGTTGCTATTTGATGCTGGTTTCTAACGTAATGGAGCAAGGAATATCAAGAGAGTCTTGACCAGAGATTTTTGAAATTCAAACGCCTCTAGTATATACTAAACACTATGTAAACACTAAATACACTAAAGGTCTCGTATTTTGGGAAGTTGCTTATTCCAGGGTTGCCTTCGGATATCTGGAGTTAAATCTTACTATTTCCAAACCTTTTGATTTGTGACGTCATCACTTTTCCTCCGCATTGGTAACTGTACCAAACCAATGCTTAGCGGCAGGTTATCAAAGCGACTTGATACTTGTACTTTACTGGCAGTTCTCCTGTTGTACGATTCTATCTCACATATTAGTCCAAAACGTTCTTGTATCATTCTCAAAAAAGAGGAACTTCAAATGACGGGAAACGGATCCAGAACGCAGATCAATGACTTCTTGTTTGAATAAGCAACAAGCCAAATGACATCCCTAAACGTGTAACTTTCAGCTTCGCTTCTGTGATTGCACCATCAAAACTGGTTTGGCCTGGAAACATTATTTTGCGCGTGATGTATCGTTTTCACGTACAATCATATCTGCCTCCGGAAAGGGACTGCACAGTCCTGGACTACATTGCACTTCAAACGTATCATGTATAATAGAATGAATTCGCTAGCTATAGACTAAGTATAGTATAGTACAACTCAATATGACCTTGTGTCTTAAACTTACTTCATGTGCCTTTTAATTGCACAAACTATTTACTTACGAGTGGCAAAGTGTAATCTCACTAATTGACAGAAATCTGAACCTCAATAATTCTATATCAACACTGTACGTCTGCTGACCAAAATTTGCGACTGTTAATCTCCAAAACAGTTAGACTCCTACGGATATCGAGTCCTCACGCAGACCTCAAAATTTCAATAAGGTCTCAGATTTCAGGTACACAGCAAAGTAAAGGGGGTCCAGAAAAAAATGACGATAATACTATATAAAGGAACTAGGGTTTGGAGTTATTTTAACTCGAATTAAAAAAATAATGCGATAGGTTCAATCGTCCTTTTTATGTCAGCTTTGTTGTACTTCTCCTTTGCACCAGAGAGAAAGCGTAGGGACCACATTGGAGTTTTCAAAACAATTTATGGATCTTGTTCGTTGAAGTACGACTAGCGATTGTGATAGAGAGCTCAAAGGCATAAGATACTTTCGATCTCAAAAGGTTAGTCGGATCCCGGAATGACTATAAGCATTCATCCAACTAAGCTTTTGTGCAACGGGAAAAAGCAAATGAAATGATCATACTTGATTCGTGAATAGAAATGTACCCTTGTAATCGCAACGGTAAGGTACTCTGAAAGCATATTCCAACTTTTTGTGCATTACATACTGTTTATGCCTTCAACCCTTCAACAAATACCTGATTTCTAGAACCGCTAATATCTTAGCCTCGATTGGCAATAGAACCTCTCGGAAAAAGCTATAAACAACACAGCTTATTGAGGATGGTTTTCATTGTTGAGTTATCAGCATGATGTACTCCCAAATTAACGTTTCAAATGTCATATACAACTACTGTATCAACTCAGTACCCCGTTCTTATTTTATGGGACACGCACAAATAAATTGCATGTATATAATATATATATATAACGTAAAATATATATATATATAATACATATATATATATATATATATATATATATATATATATCCCCAGAGTAGTTCATAAAAATACAAGTTGGACAGGGGCTGCAATGGCTAGCCATAGTAAAAATAAGACATCTAATAAAGCACCCGATGTCTTAATTCTTAACTAAAACATCGTATTGCATACAACAAATATAGTTATTACAATGATTTAGCCCACTATAATTACTTCATAATTTACTCTGCAATTCTGCCTGGTACAAATTATCACGCATGCTGCAACAACAGTGCCCTTTGCAGGAGCCCTTATCGATTTATTTCTTGTAGCAAATTGCGGCAAATCAGTTAGCTCCGTCAGGTCGAGGGTAATCAATTCAAAGGGTTTCGCAGCAAGAAAGAAATTCGAGTATATTTCATTGCTGACGTGACCGATCTAATCTCACATCCTAGAATGTCGATAGACCTAAAAATTTATTATTTTTCTGTTTACAGTTTGCTTTCTTGGGCCGTGACGACCATGTTAATTCAAATGAAAACTGCTAGCTCTTGCTATCGCAAAACGTGATTGCGAAGGGTATGGCAGAACAACGACTAGATTTCTCTTTCTTAAAAGATCATTTTAACGCGCTAAATGGAAGGGAGGGCACCAGACTGTAAATCAACGACAGGTTCTTAAAATCAGGGAAAGGAAGCGACTATAAATGAAACCCATCAATCTATAAAATTTGTTGTAAAGTTGTTAGTACAAGTAGGTAAATGCATGTTGAAATGATAGTTTTTATGGTAAGTATAATAATCAATAATCTGTCCCCTTGAATTTAACTTAAAAAGTGAATTAGTTGATAAAGGAACTAATCAATGTATTGATTGGTCAACTATCGATTGATTAGCAAAACGATTAATTGGCAGTTTGCCTCACTAGCTAATTGTTTGATTAACGTATTGATTTGTCAGTTGTTTGATTAATGGATTAAATTATCGATTAACTGATTGGCAAATTGATTAAATGAATGATTTTTATATTAATTAAAAGACTACTTGTTTAATTAATTTATTGATTTTTTTATTGATTGATTGATTAAGTAGTGGCGGGTATGCGAGTGAGCACGTAAACGAGTCATCGTTCATCTTATGACTATATGACGGATTACTGATAATTAATTACTGATAAGTGCAACTAAACGTTTCATGACATACCCTCTTTACCTCAATATGTTCCCTCGTTTGGTTTTACTCAGCATTATCAAATAGCAACTACGATATCAATAATCCGAAGGAAGCCCTCCTAGGAGTTAAAAACTCCACTTGTGAATGGAAATCAAATCACACCCATTTCTAATTGCTGCTCCAGAGTATCCTGCATTGACCCATCCCGCATAGTGAACTTTCCCGTATTTTAACCTCACTCTTAACAGTCCCCCACGATCGGGTATCCCACGTTGTCGTCGTGTGGGGGCTTGAGCGCTCTCCTTATGGAGAGCTGACTAAGAGGAAACCCACCCCGGTGACCATACGAAACTACTACTCTTAACAGTTTGACCACAATGAGGCCATGATACTGCAGCTTGGCCATGGTTCATCCCATATGACTTGATGAATCATTACGACTTGTACAAAATTTAGGAAGGTTTACAAACTTTGCCTTTCTCTGTAACCGTACGACTTTATAGCTTCACTTTCTGTAAGTGCCTTTGGTACACAGAAACGAGGTAACCAAAGACGTTCCTTCTTGAGTATCCTGGACTCCTTGTGGATAAAATAGTTCAGAACGAGGCTATGAGAATGGTCCTTAACGCAGGATGGTCTGTAACATTTCTTCTAGGAAGATGAAAGTTCGAAGCCTTATTTCTTCACGAATTCTTCACGAACGCTGTTTTAAACTCAAAAGGTAAGCTTACAATGACCGATTCAATGCCTACTGTAACTTCGTCACCAGACACTGGCAATCTTAAATTGTGCGATTTGGACGAGTAAAATGGTCTCTTCTTGTTCTATATGTAAAATGATCTCGTTTAAAAGGATTCATCTGTGACCAGTGCTGTATCACTTAAAGATATACATAGCTGACGTAACACTAATACAAGGTCTTCAGCTAACTAGGGCAAAAGAAAATTCTTGTCCCTGGAATAGAACCCAGACCCCGCTTACATAGGACCTAAAACACGTAGCAAATGGTAATCATAGAAGTAACATCCATTAACAAAGTAGACTATTTAAAATAGGGATATCAGTGAGTTGACTACCTCTTGCTGCGCATGGGGACCACCTGGGCACACTTACTTCCATAAGGGATCCTTTTGGGGTCCCTTGAAGAGATTATTCTAAATAGAACAAAACTGGAGGTGTCCTCAATACCGCATATTTTTGAATTTACAAGTCACAGTATTTGCTATTTGACTAGATCTTCTATTTCAGTTGTCATATTGCATAGTCTTTGAAATCATCGATGAATAGATTGCCAACCTTAATCAGTGTCTTGTATGTGTTTGGAATTTGATATTTCATTCGCAGGTCAGACTTACGATGAACTTGTTAAAAAGTCATTAACTTCCAAATCACACAAAGTAAAAAGAAAGTTCGAAATTTACAGAAATTCTAATCGGAGGATTTCCATGCCATTCCAATAGTTCTGAACGAAATCCAAGGAATTTTGTTATTTTTAGTAACGATGAAATTCTTATTAAATGAAATTCCTACCACATGAAATTACGACTGAAGTAAATTACAATTCTTTCCTAATCCCAGAAGAAGTCACATCTCTAACATGTCGGAAAATTACGTATTCGAACCTTATTTGAAATCCCGTTCCTGGTTTAAATCAATAATTTAAATCAATAATTTAAATGGAAAAATAACTATATTTAGAATAATTTAAGGTTATGACCACAATAAAAAACACAGTCTTAAATCCCTGAACGTGAGAAGATGGCTAAACATTTAAAACTTAAAACCAAATATAATGAGAATTTGCACCAGACATGTCTCAGTGTATCATTGAGGTAAGGGTCTGTTTCATAGCTTCCCTCCGTGCATGTGTAAGCACTATTTAGCAACACCCTTCGTCAGACAGTTGCATCAGAATCCAACTTGTGTTTCCTATAGAATGCATTAAGGATGCTGACAATCCTTCCCAGAGCTGTCACAGATCCGTTCATATCTTTAAGAACATCAGCTGCTGGTACTACACCTTTCTCTGACGTGCCAAGGGCCAGCAAGAAGTCTTTACGGTAAGGTACAGCCTTCACAGCAAGCTAAAACGAGAATGAACCGCGACAGATAAGTAACTGTGGCTACCCTAGTTCCATTTTTCTGTACTTTTTCCACGGAGATCAGGCACACGCCAGGGCCGAAGCTGGCTCACAGTTGACAAGGGGTGTAAAGCAGAATATCTTTTTTAATAGGGGGAGGGAACTTTTCTCTCCCAGGTAACCTAACGGTATGTGATTGTTTATAAGTGAAAAAAATTAAAAAAGAGGATTTCGATTTGCATTTGCTTGTCTTAAAACTTAAGATAAAAGTTTGTGCTTTTTCGTGTGAGACACTCTTTCATAAACAAAGATGTTGCAAGTGATTTTTTCCCAGGGGGTGGAATAAGCTGAAATATTTTTACAAGGCAAGCGAAGCCCTCCATCACCCCGCCGACACATACTCCATTACAAGATGCGAAATTTACTTTTCATTCATTACGAAAACCGATGTTGTTGCACTATCGTCGAGAGAGGCATTCCTTAACCTGAAATACAAAGAGGCATTATTAGGAAGCCGGGGAAGTTACAAAACCTCATCGAGGCGGACAATGGGTTTGCACTTGTCTATGGAAAGTTGAATGGGTAAATGCGTAGCGCCTTACTCCACTGCGCACTCTCTTCTTGGTACATGACCTCAGCTCCTTGTGTACGATCATATTTGGTCAAGCTTGGTATTTAGACCCCTGAAGTGGTAAGACAATCTTAGCATCGTTGCTAGGAGTTGCCTGAGGAACTCGACGGTTGATATATATATACATCTTCTTTCGCTATTTGTCAGTACACACCTTGCAGTACTACGGAGTCCTCGTATTTTGGATCATGTATAGACTTTGAGAAGAGAGGATTTAAAATGAAGTTTGAATAGATACTAGAGAAATAGAAAAGTATGAAACCAGCGGGACTCAAATTTCATGGGCTATGGACAGCATAATGGGCCGGGTGGCATTCCTTCCATGGTCACGTCATATGACGCGGAGAGGCTAGCCTACCAAAATTGCGTAGAGCCTAATGTCGATGCCCTCCGGTGGAGTATTGGGAGCAAGTGTGGCGACGAGAGCAAAAGATCATTCTATCAATGAGGGTGACCTAAAATGCGCGAGTCACGGGTTCGAATGCCGTTGGTGACATACTTTTCTATTCCCTAGTGTCTATTCATATGTGAAGATTATCGTATCGAATCACACTGTTACCTGGTGATTTGCTTATTTCTCGGGACGTACACGATACTACTTCCCCACTCTTTTCGATAGTAATAGTGTGTCGCATATTGCTGAATTCTCTTAGCTTCTTTGGGTATTGATAACCCAATGTTGCAGCAATGCAAATAAAGACAGCACCTCCGATGTTTCCAGTTTGATTCAAGGACGTTATCACGGATGTTTTACTCTACATTACAAGGTATCCACGCTCCGCAGGAGTACATGATTGAAATATCCAATTTTGAGGAGCTAGTGCCATGAACGTTTCTATCTACATGATTCACGTGAAGTTCGCAATTAGAGATTTCTATTGTGAAAATGGTTAAAGTGACCTGATGTTTTGACAATCAATTTGATTCATTTCTTTTCCCACTGGTGGTATGACTTAATTTTTGTTATGCTTTTCACTAAACATCAGCAGATTTTTCTCGGCATCAAGTGCATTAGTAAGTGTATATCAACGCTAAGATAGGCCTTTGCCACTACTGTAAAATAGCAAAAGTACATTTTAACTTTTCGTTATACCTCTGACTGAAGAGCATACCGGTAAACAACATTCTTGCAGATTGATTTTTTTTAGATAAAGTATACTATGAAGTGTCTATTCAAGTTGAAACGTATTTAAGCTATCAAAGTGAAATAGCAGGACATTCCCATATATTCAGCCTCAAGTTGAAGAGCTTCAGGGTAGGCCACATTTGTAGATGGCCAGAATACATTACCGCTACACCACCGCTACACCACTGAATAAACAAGTGGTAAATATCCGATGGTAAATGTCTACAAACGGATACTGTTCAAGTGGTCTATGTCCAAGTAACAAATGCCAAAGGAATAGCTACCTACTTTTATCTTCACGTAGCTAACATCGCAATATGACATGACAAAACCACATTGTCAATGCAGTATGTGAAACGTGTACTCGTTCTCCTGTGTGCGTTGGAAACCTACCTATGAAAATCGATCAGCGAGGAAGTCTGCCACTGATTTTGGACCGTTTCTGTTAAACCTTTCGTCGTTGAATCAGCATACACTTCTATTTTCAATATGAATTTTTAAGGTATTAGATGGTGTTTGGGGCTTATGCTACTCTAAAGCCTAGAAAGGGTCCAGGAATAAAAGGCCTAAGGCTACTGTCTCTTACACCGCAATTGACCTCTCAAATAAGTACCTCAGTACTATCTACGTAACTATATTTTTTTTACATTCTTTTAGTGGGCATACAAGGCTAACAAAAGCCAGTAATTGTATTGACTAGAATAGAGGTAAACAGCATAGTTAGTAAGAGAGAGAGGGAAAGGAACAACTAACATAAAAGAAAGGAATTCACGTTTGACTTAAAAGGATCTAAGTTAAAGGAAGAGGGAAAACAATCAGACGACAGTGGAGTTCCACAGTTAAGCAGTTCGCGGAAAGAAACTATTCCCATAGAAAGACTCCTCGACACAGGGGACAACAACAGCATAAGAATGAAGATTTTGAGAAAACCGGGTCGTCCGAAATGGAACAAACCGGGCTGGAACCAATGACAACAGTTCATTGGAACCGTGGTAATATCTTTCGCCGATGGGATAGAGTTTGAAGGGTGGCAGCAAGGGTTGGGCCGACAAAATTGCAAACACGCCTCTGGACCCGATCAAGCACCTCTAGATGGGAAGTAGGAGCTCCTCCCCAAATATGGCTACAGTACTCCATGCAGGGTCGAAAAGTGGACTTAAAAAGATACAGAATGGCCTCGGGAGTGAGGTAAGATTTGGCACGAAAGCCTAGTATAGTACATGCAATTAGGTCCCAAAACTGCATGCCTTTGAACTGCAGATATGTAAACTACAGTCCATGGGCGTAGATTCTGGGGGATGGGCGACTCGTCCCCTTCACTTTCCGGGATGGTGGAATAACAGCTGCTTTATCCCCCAACTTATGGGCCCAAAAATGTCAAAATGTCCACGTTTAACCCTTTTGTCCTCCCCCACATTCTTACAGCCATCTTCGCCTAATCTGCAGTCTCTTACATTGCAAGGTTTCCTAGACTGTAGTCGTCTGTACATGACAAAACAGTCCTCTCTTCTAGAGCAACCATTGAATAATAGTGGAGTGATGACCCTACAATCCAAAAGAGTTCCATGAATTGCACCCTCAAAATGGTTTCTCAAAAAAAAGAAAGATGCCTACCAATATTCAAAAACCCTAAAGTCCAATGCTTATTTTTCTTACCCCTTCATATTTCTCTGCACCACCTTAACCGGAACTGCAATCCATAATTTAATAAGAAAATTGTTTGGTTAAAAACTGCCCAAAATAGCTACCTTCCCAAAACAGATACTGTGCCATTTATGGAAATACATGGCCTGCAAATACAACATCATCTGGCATGAACCACTGCTCTTTCTATTCGAGTTATCATCATTCACGTAAGCAACACCTCGTAAGACACGAGCAAAGATTTCACTTGGAAATATTTCATGTCTGTTTTAATTGAACTAGAGTTAAGTATATTGATATAGTTCGTGCGGTGATCTGTTTTCTTCACGAAATGTAAAAGTTCCTGCCCTGAGGAGGAACTTTGCAAGTATTTGTGTGACTGGTAGCGTCAGTGTACGTGATCGGGGTACAAAGACAAACAGAGCTTGGGGGCTTCCAGCTGGAGTGGGGGAGCAATAAGCGCCTGAAAAGCCCTTAAAGCAGAAAATGTTTTTACTTCTTATTTCAGTACACACCAAAAAAGGTGGGATATCAGAAAGGCTTGAAAAGTACCCTGTAGAGAGGTACATTCTATTTATTGCGGGGACTGGTCACCAGGCATCCAAGAATGTAAGCCTAATGCACCACTTTGCGGAGATATTGCGATGCTCCCCTATAAAATTCGAAACTGTACTGCAGGTAAGACCGCATGTTTTAGGGCATCACTGGGCCACAATGAAGGCAGTACTTCGCAGAAGAATCTCATAAGGATTCCATAAATACAAAATTACCTGTCTCCTTAATTTCCAGTGTTTCTGACATAGCAATAACCTACCGAACCAATTTGTTTTCACAGCAGCCACGTTCATGCTCAATACAGGCAGACCCATGCAAGCAACAAGAGGCAAGGACACTATGCTGAAATTAACATTCACCTTATATGGTCACATGGTCACGTGGTCACATGCTTAACGTTTTGTACTCTCCTGATTAAAAACTCGACGTATTCTCAATCAGATCCAATGAATTAATGGCTTTTTCTCAGGCTGATAGCAATTATACTTGTCAAAAAAAACTCTTAGCTTTCGCGTGTATGAAATATGTGAGAATAAATTCTGCAAGTATTACCCCATCACGAATGAGAGAATCTTGACCTACCACTATTGTGCTGTTATGCAACACCAGGAGACAACATGGTAGAGGAGAAATCATGTCCCAGTTTATGAACGAAAAATTTAAGGTAAAAAGCTGCTCCCTTCAAAATCTCAAATCCTATTAAAAACGAGCAGAGTAAAGAATGATGGCTATGCTTTTCAGTCCCTAAAAAAAATAAGCGGCTTTTACAGCCGATGCAAATCATTAGCTGCATCCCCACCCTCAAAATAATACCTTTATCACCATGATACTCGTGAAAGTTTAGTACTATCCTTTCGTATTTGAGTTAAAATCAAGATTAAAGAGTCTGATCGATATAAATATGCACAATTACGTCTCTACACAATGTGCGTTAGTAGAACAGAAAAAAGATCATGCTGTTCACTTACCGCAAATACTCCTCGAACAACCCATCCGTGGTATCTCTTCAACGACCGAGAATAAGCTGTATCTGTTGAGAAAATATGGAAAGGTAAAAAAACCAACCTCAAATATTCAATGTCCAAGAGGCACATGTACAAATAGCATATGTCCAAATAGTGAAGATCTAAGTGGTATATGTCCAAGTGGTTCATGTCCAAGTGGTTCATGTCAAAGTGGTAAATGTCCAGGTGATAAAGGGCCAAGTGGTAAATGTCCAAGTGGTAAATGTCCAAGTCGTATACGTCCAAGTCGTAAATGTCCTAGTGGTAAATGTCCAAGTAGTATATGTCCAAGTGGTATATGTCCAAGTGGCATATGTCCAAGTGGCATATATCCAAGTGGCATATATCCAAGTGGCATATGTGCAAGTGGTAAATGTCCAAGTGGTAAATGTCCAGGTGGTAAATGTCCAAGTGGTAAATGTCCAAGTGGTAAATGTCCAAGTGGTATATGTCCAAGTGGTAAATGTCCAGGTGGTAAATGTCCAAGTGGTAAATGTCTAAGTGGTATATGTTATGTACTACTTTTGCAACCTCGAAGTAAAGCAATTTCATTTTTTATCCACAAAGGGAAATCTAGGCATTTACTGATTTGTAAAACCTATGGACACTATTAAAAATGAGAGCGACAGCTTTTCATGAAAGTGATGCATATCCAAAAGCACCCAAAAACTTTAGAGATTACATCTACTTATATCATCAATAACAATCCAATCACGTATTACACAAAGGAAAACACTGCCAGCAGGACCAACTTATGAAAGGTGGGCCCGGGGGCAACACCGGTTTTCATTCACGAGTAAACATGATCCTTTTCTGGCTTTGAACCCCTCCGTTGGCCATGATGTTTCTTTTGCTCAGGGTCCTTTCTGTCACTTTCTGTCCCCCCCTCCAACAAAGGAAGAAAATCAAAAACGTCCAGAGCAATCTGTCACCCCTTATTTAATTGAAAAAGAAACACGTCTCCTAACAGCGATACATACCCACAATTCCCCCTTAACTTTTGACATCAAATCTGTGTATGTTATAGATGACGATTACACAATACACCGATATTGTTCCTCTTCTGTGAAAAGCGATACCTTTTATGTGGTGTGGTACAAACATCTTCGTCTTTCAATTTTTTAAAAAAAATATATACAACAATACGTGAAACGTTATTAGATGTCTGCTCTCTTTGGTTTACATATAGATATATATTATATATTTCAATCTCCCGTACACAATTAATTACTTAAAATTCTCAAACGGTCTGTTGCACTACGTGAACTCACTTGCAGCCACTGCTAAATCCTGCTCACCCTTGAGGACTTCAGCTAAGAATACGTGTATAAATTCTAATGCTCTAAAAAAGAAAAAAACGAAGACATCATGATAGTATACGTGTACGCCATGAATGAACGTCAACAACATAATGGTATGATGTTCAAATCTGATCATATTTTCCAAATTTGCAAGGTGATGCTTGATTGAGAAAAAACTGAAAGGAAGGGGAGGCGATCCAAAGTTCTAATCTATTTATAGGTCCCATTGCTCTTCCCAGCAGAACACTATTAGTTAACTATTCTGAGTAAATGGTGGGGCAGAGTGTACAGAAGATGTAGGTTATTTCTTTCGCATGGTGCTTTGAGTAGAATTGACGAAAAATCCATCAAGCTTTGTTTGTGAAGATCATGATCATGTATCCTTGGTAAAGCAAAATTAAGTGTTTTCAATAAGCCGTTGATCACAAGCATGGGTGTGGACACGATACCTAAACCATATTGTCATCATTAACATTATCATTATCATTATAAGCCATAGTCTTGGGCAGACTGTAGATGCACGCAAGACGTGATATTTCCCCCTATACTTCATACGATTCTGTTTTCTCTGGCGTTGACTTCAACCTTAGACCATCCCTGTGTTAGAGATCGTCAGACTTGATTCTTGCAGGCGTTCCTCTCCACTGGATGTGATGCGCATAAAACTTCAGCTTTCATTCTTTTAACAAGCTAAAGACCTTCTAGCTAAGGAATTCAGGTAAATATACCTCACATATCTCTCACATATCGCACATGCCTAGCGTAGTTAATTCTAATGATAAAGTCGCTAGCTTACTATGTCATTTTGATCCAAACTCTATTTCTGGCACTAACCCAATTTGTCACGTATCTCTTAAGCTTGCATTCTTCTGTAAGTTGTTGCTAGGTGACTGTGACATAGCGGCTAGGGTGCTGGAGTCATGATCTAAGGTGGGCAATTGTCAGGGGCCTTCCCTTATGGTACCATGCAGATATTGGACTGTCCGGTTTTGATAAGAAGTACAAACTTTTGATCGGAGATACGTGCTAGCTTCAAGCACTTTGCCCCTATTTTGCAGTAAAGTTTACAAACTCTTACGTAGGAGGAACCCTAGACCCCTGCCAAGGCAGCCTAAAGTCTTCAAACTGCCAACGGAAGATAATTGCCCTTTGTGAAATAAATTACAGCAAAATTCAAAGTATTCAGGGGCAAATGAAACAAATCGTTGCT
This sequence comes from Carybdea cf. marsupialis auct. non (Linnaeus, 1758), assembly GCA_010016065.2. NCBI lineage: Eukaryota > Metazoa > Cnidaria > Cubozoa > Carybdeida > Carybdeidae > Carybdea > Carybdea cf. marsupialis auct. non (Linnaeus, 1758). The sequence continues at coordinate 3,602 of JAAAKL020007196.1, read as the reverse complement.
GTTTTAAGCCTGTTCACAGATAGGTCAATCCATTCATTGATTCAAAAAACCGCCAATACTGTCTATCAAAGTGTGCTGTCCCTTGCGTTTCTAAGACATTTAGGTATATGCAGGTTTTATTTGTTACTATTCTACAGCATTTTTGAAACGGATAGCAGTTACGTGTCCCTTGTCGCAGTTTGTAAGAGTGCCAACAACAAGGTCTTCTCTCTTCAACATTGCAGTTAAAAACACTCGGATGCATGGTAACCTTAGATTTCAATCGTTCTGTAGCAATTAAAGAAAATAACAAATAGAGTTTGTTTATTAAAGTTACTTCCCACAGTCAGCGGCTCATTTAACTCACAAATAACTCAAACCATAACTGTTTTCCCTATTCAAGATCACTCTTACTCAGCAACATTAACCCTTAGTAAATATGTTCAAATAAAACTGTGACCCAACAGAAACAACAACGCCCACTACACAGTAAAATGTAGTGCTGATCCTAATTTTGTGTTTAACTTCATATTACTACAATAAACAAGATATGCACATGAAAGTATCAACAAGTTTGAGTCGACTATTAGTACTGATGACGCAACAGAGGAGGAGAGAATTCTTTGGCAATCTCTCATCGTACCTCCTGATAAGCAAAGAGGCATCCCCAGTGGGAGGCATAAGCCCCCGGGGGGCACTGAAATCATTGAGAATTCTTTGGCACCAAAAATCGATATCTGTGGAATTTTTGTGCTCTCGGCACTAATACATAACGCAAACGATTTCTTATCAAACCCGAGATTGTGCATGGCAAATACCATGCTGGTCACGTAGAATTTGTAGAGTGCGTCACAAGGGAAGTGTCAATATGTATGTTGCATCTCCTTCTATTTTGACTCTTTCCTCTGGATGTCACAACAAACGGCTTAGGTGACTGTGGAATATCACTCATCTCTGTCTTTAGCCATCTCGAAGACTTTCTACCCATAACACATTCATTCATACAGGACATTCGCAGCATCCGATTGCGTCTTCTGCTCCCCTTTACTTCAATCTCTCCACTCAACTCTAGGTCCTCCAGCCACATTTTCTGTAAAGCGCACCTCCAAAACCTGATCACACCTGTTCCTCCCTCACGTACAGTTCTACCTATCCTAGCCTATATTTTACCATCGGCGACCTTGTCTGTCCATGGAATCCAAATCATTCCACTTAAGAGGTACATTTCACTGCTCTCCTAACGCTTCCCATATCAGCTGTTATCGTGTCAGTTTCGCTAGTGTACATCGTCACTGGGTAAACATAGCAATTTAATATCCTCAACCTAGTCCGCATACTAAACGTTGTATTTCTTAGAATGATGATAATATACGAATAATAGGTGAGCGATAATGTCACTGTTGAAAGACTAGGGTAAGGTTTTTGATGTAACACAAACTAAATTGGTCTTATGGATGATTGGAGCACTGATGAAAGAATCCATGAAAAATGCGGGACAACTACAAGAGTAGATAATTATGAAATGCATATGAGAGCAAACTGCAGTGCTGTGGTCATATAGTGGAGAGACGACGCATATGTGGAAGCAGATTGTTATAGATTAAGATTCCGCACGTAGGCGCGTAGCTTATGAAGTGGCAAAAATGAGAGAATGCTTGCAAAGAATGATGATAGTAAGAGGACGAGCTCAAGAAAAGGCTCATGAAAATTAAGGCAACGTGGGAGTGGGGCGTTATGTCAACAAGGAACACACTGCCTCAAGGGAGTTGGGAAAAAATACCTCTGAGTATGAGAATGTTTTTGTTGTGGGTAACGTACTAATATACGTGAAACCACAGAAGTGAACCGTTGCTAGTTTTCACGTTGCATAATGTTATACCTTAAAGTGTATATTCAGTGGCCAGAAATGTTTTGACATTTGTTCATCTTGTTTCAAGGAATCGAACTGCCACGTTAGCTCACGTGTTCCGTAGTTATAAGTGATTCTTGAGCGAACGTTTTCCAGAACGAGGCAATTTTTGAGGTCATAAGGAACAAAATTGATGTCACAAGGAACAGGGAACTTCAGTTGCTGATACTGAAAAATTCAATACGAGGCAAACATGACGGCGGCCAGCAGTACAGTTTTGAGCGTTTTTGCACGGTTTAACGTGAAGTACACTCAACTTACGGCAAAAAGAATAGATGTCCAGAGGCTTTTTAGGTCAGTACAATAAACAAAATAAAAATAAAAATTCTGACCACTGGAGGTAAACTCTAAGCTCTATTTACACCGTCATCTACGAAGGATTACCATCTTTATTAATCTAAATTTGAACAGGATTGACCATTAGGATCTTGATCTCAGGCAAAACAAGAAAGCCGCCGATCCCAACTTCACATATGCAAGTAAATCATACCAGCTTATACGTACCCTTTCTTTATCATCACATTTAAGCTGAACATAGTCCTACCTTTTAAGCCATAGCAGTGCATCTGTGCTCGAATTTCTAGCTGTGCAGGTGTTACTTTTCATCTCTTGACAAATTATATTTTGAAGGTGCACAAATGCTTCTTCGTCGGTTTCGAATTTACTGGTAAGTTTCTAAGAACAAAACGAATGCGATTATGAAATACGAATGAGAGTAGCTTGAGAGTTATGAATCGCTTGGTGATTAAGACATAGTGCCTAAACAACACGTAATCATAGTACTTTCGAGCAAATAATCTTCATATAAGCTATATAGGTACATAGCGATGGATCTGAAGGGCAGTAGAATATCTTGCTACTAGGACGTTACTTGCTACTAGGACGATTGGGTTTGAAGGAAAGTTGTGTGTCTTCAGAGCTGTTTTCTTCAGCAATCAAAAATAGTAGATTGCCACAATGAAAACGAGGCATCCAATACATACGGAAGAACCTAATCAGGAATTAAAATCTGACAAGGAGGCTGCGACACACAAGTAACGTTTTAACATGGAATAACAGCCTGCAATGAATATCATGGCATGCTCATAAGCGAACAAGCTTTCTCCGTACGATAAGTGCATCTGCATACTGCATACGAAATATTGTCACCATAGCATCTAAAATGCGTCTGCTTCTCCGTATTTAGCTGAAATGAAGTGATGAACAAAATTGAAGTAAAAAAATACGAAATTTCAGAGATTTCTGAAAGCACTTTAAAAGTGGGTTCTCTAGTTTTAAGGTCTCTGGTTGCAAGTTTCCTCCAAAAAAGTTCACAAAAATATCTGTATACCCTTGAGTGATTTCGGTAAACAGGTTTGTATATTGTGTAAAAGTATTTCCTCTCTGTGGAAAGTTGCATTGCATTACCTCTTATCGATTAAGTACAGTTAAAAATCGTTGGAATATGAAATTGACAAGGGAATCAATGAAACTTATACCAAACTGTGTTTTCAAAATTGCCCATCTGAACTCTGACTGTCAGATTGGTGTTTTTTGACCAATCAGTGCCCGTGAAACTGAATGGTTAAACGAAAAGGCCCAATGGCAAGTAAAGTGCACTATGTTATTACAATAAGCACTGGCATTGTTACTCTTAAAAAACCAAGGGTTGACAATAAAACAACAAAAATAATAGAATATTAAAATAAATTGATAATGATCACACAGCAGCTTA
>JAAAKL020007195.1:0-17152 GCA_010016065.2 Carybdea cf. marsupialis auct. non (Linnaeus, 1758) | reverse complement strand
TGATCAACAGTCTGCCCCCCCCCCCACCCCCCATCCCCATACTTTGTTCTGAATGTATGTAGTTATGTCTTTGTACCTTATTTTTTAATCCCATTGATCACATTCTTTGTATACATGCTGCATCATTAGTACTTTGATCAATTCCCATTCGACCAAATCATTGAACTGTATTTTGTGGAGTAATTTCACAAAGTTACGCTACTTCTCTATCATTTCGTCTTATATAAAGAATTTGGTAATACATTCGTGAAGATGATTTATGCTGAAAGTTAAAAATAATAGTGTAGGATTAAGTTCAGTTTTAACATAATGTGCAGCCATGTTTCTGTTAAAGGTTTGGGCCACGGTTTTGATATTCATGAGTAAAATTAATTCAACCAGTTTGGACACGAGCTCAAATGTTGACACGAAATCAGATCAAAAAAGGTTAGCCCACTGTAATAAGCAACCCCAAATGGATGGCAAATCAAAATCTATTCCTGTAAATTCAAGAATTCTTCATAATGCAAATACTTTGGCACCTTTATCACCAAGATTTACCAGTTGAACAAAATTTGTCGAGGCGCTTACCACTTTTTCCAGTTTGATCAATGTCAAAGAGATATTTACATGTAAAGATTCATTGGCTGGCTTGGGGAGAATCATCTTGTCATATCCTGAGAATAATTCTTTTCGAAGGTTACTTTCTGCAGTGACAACATCGTCGGTTGATCCTGAAACTGTCGAAATAACTAAAATACAGAAGAATATAAAGCATTGTGTGATATTCAGGATACGCTGTGCTTATAAAAAAATCATGAGGGCCCTTACTGTACTTGAGTGAGGGCTTTCAGACTCCTCTTTGGCAAACCTTTGTTTCCCACTTTGCACCCTTCACTTTCCTTTTACTTTTAATGTGATTGCCATTAGCAAAAAGATATTTGTGACGTAAGTGTCGAAGTCATGTTTCATGATCTAAAGATTTATAGCCTTACAGTTTGGTTTTATGAACAGGTTACCTTATGCCATCTCTTCAAGAACGTCTGAGAAATAATTGCGTAGTGGAGTAAAAAGCAAATTCTTCCGACGGCTATCATCATTACTAAAATCGGTTAAGGCATTTAAAAATGAACTTTAATAATATCACTTCAGATATATACAGAGGATATAAGTTTGTCATGCTACTGACAGGAAAAAATATCATTCTCGTAATCTATGAAATAAGGCAGATTAGGTATTTAAGGCGGATATTATAGTGACAGCAAACCCTCGCGAAGATAAATTCCCTTTTGTGAAAGAAAAACAGTTCTTGAAACACTAATTTTCATCACTTTCTTGGTATCAAAGCACACCACATAAAGCATAAAAATAGGAACCCCCAGAGCCTTATGTTTAAGGTATAATGCGCGAGACTCAACTTGATTAAAAGTAAATTGCTTATCAAGTTTGAGATGAAATGAAATGTGTGACTGAGGAGGTATAGGTCAATTCTATGCAAGATTGCCCTAACACACAATTGATAAAAATTTAGTTTTCTCCCTGTGAGAAAGACTGGAATTTTAAATCTTCAGAAGAACAAGTTGCATGCACTGGTCTTTTAAAATCATCTAGAAACCGTCAAAAATAGCACATTGAGGCAAGACACGTTCGCAAAGAACTGCGTCCATTAAACGCTCAGCTTGCTCAAAAATGCATCTATCGATGTAAGGGAGTGTTAAGTATCAGGTCGGTAGTACATGTTATAGTTCAGAACCGCAGTGTCATACCTCAGAGCCAGTATATTGCAAAATAGTTGCAAAAGAAAAACTGAAAACACAATCATAAAATTCATCTTGACTTTAGCACATATTACCTATAAGAAAAGGTAAGGGTTTCTCTATATTCTAATTGCAAAAGATGATGCAGTACACGTCATGCCTCAACAGTTAGGTTTGGTTTTACCTTCCCTGTCGTCTTTCTTACCAGACCACCGACTGCATCAACCTTACTTCGAGGTGTTTACATGATAGTCAGATTAAGAGTGCTAGTATACCGTAGTAGGCGATTCAAAGAGGAACTTGATAAACAACGCACGAATCTGATAATAAACACTACCTACGAGTTATGTAACGCACTCATTTACAAAATACCAACACAGACTTCATTCATTTCTATAATTGATGATACAGAAATGGCACAGTACTTACAGATTACCGTGTAAGTCAAAATGTATAACCAGTTGGGTAAGTATAACCAAGACATTCTGTGGACAAAAACATCGAAATTTAAATTCTTGAAGAGACGCAGAAATATTCGGTGTTTGAAAATATTCCAGCAAGCATACGTTCTTCTTGACGAATGTTGGTGGCCCTATAGATGATTCTCTTTTAATTGCGACAATCCCACTAGCTTGCGACGAGATTAACTGGTAGATTGTTATATTCGTAGCTGTGTTAATGTCTACTGACATCAATCTATGAATTGATGATATTACAAATTAAGGGTAGTCCTATTCATCTTGTTTATGGAATAACTCGTATAGTGGTTATTAAACGTGATATGTATTGGACTTGTCAATCAAATAATGAATGAATTTGGATAAATTAAAATTCATGATTTAAGTGGAATGGTCACCTATATAAAACTCCTACCTGTCTGTTATGTGAACTCTGACAACAGTTGCTATGCTGACTTCACAAACTTATGTAATGAATATTGAACCCAAAAGTTAATATTTCGATTTCAGCGTAGTAAATGCAGACAAATCAGGTCAAGAGTTTGTAGGGAGGTCTCTAATAGACTTTGCGTGGTTAAAATTATTCCCACACCAACTCACAGAAAAATTGTATGGCAGCAAGAAGGTGTGGTTTAAGTTATTCACTATCATCAAATGGAAGCCTAAATTCACTGCATGTAAACCTTCTTACCTACTTTCTACTTGTAGAAACCATTTTACTAAAATTAATTTTAAATTCCTATAGCAAGACGATTTGCCATTACTATGTTGAAAGAGAAACAAATCATGTTTTTGTTCGCCCCCCCCCCCCCCCCCCCCTTCACCATGCCAATCGTTGTCACTATCAACATCAGCGCTAAATTCAAAGTCCAGAAGTAGAACATCCATTTCCACTAATGAGAACTCCTAACTTAACTCCCCTAAGAGACATTGCATTTCTAATGTAAACTACCTTTTCTTCCGATTTCAAAATCTCATACACGTATTTGGACCTCAGGAAAAAGAGTTACAAAGCAAATCAATCTGGAACAGGCATGAGAACGAAGTCTGTAACAGCCAAAGGTAAAAAGATTGCCATTTTATATCGTAACAACTTGACCTTGGCAACAGATTTGATTCCGAATTATCCGTTTTTATCTACTTGCGGTGCATCGCTCTACAGATGTAGGACGGAGTCTTTGGTTGCGGCCGATTACCAAGTTTAGCGTAAGTACCTATTTTGAAGAAGCGGGCAGATCTTAATTATAAATCAAAACATTGCACTAATGAAATAGGGTCGGATCTTAAGGGAGGTAAGAAACCCCCTTTTTACTGCCTTGCAATATCATCTTTCACAGATGAATTGCACTCATGAGCAAGAAAATAGTAGGTGGGATAATAGCTCTTTCCAGTAGAATGAATCTGATAGAATGATTTGCTTTTATAGCTTTTTTACATGGACTAAGGCATTGCATATCTGATGCTTTCACTTTTACCTACACACACCCTTCCTTCTATCATTCTGAATTTGGCACCATTAAAGACATCAAGGCAGACTATTTCAAACAGAAGCCACAACGAAGGTGAGGCTCGGTACTTTCACTTGCAGAGAGCCCTTCTCCCCCTTTTGACTACCGTTCCGAGAACCATGTTAAAATGCTGCACTGTGTGTAAGTTATGCAGGTGCGAGATGATGATGGTGATGGAATATATGTCGATATCGACATATGAGTGGATAAGGACATGTGGTTTCCCCAACACTATCAAAGTGACAATGATTTCCTCAAATAAAAAATGAAAAGGAATATGCAGGGAAAAGAATGAGAGGAAAACTGAAATTTTACAGCCATAACAGAGGTTTAAATATTACATAACAGTCTATGACGATCTGGGCATCAAAAGGATACCCGGACAGCACAGCCTTTCCTTCTGAAACGCCTGAATGCGCCGTCAACTTGACGGCGTCAAGTCACTTGAGACATTTGACACAGATCGGAGGTGGCGGTTTTGATCCCCTGTGGTTCAACTTTATTGATACTAAGATGGCTGACCAACAGTGCGCTCTTAAATTTCAAGACAAGTAGTTGAGATAGTGGATGCAGATTAACTGATCTGAGAGCTGTCTGCTTCCTCTAGTGATCATTGCTTGTACCACTTTACTCTTTACCGTTCTGTGTATGAGAATGCTTTTTCTGTTGGGTAAACATTCTTCATCTACGCTTTTTAAAGGATTGTTTACTCCACTGTGTCGACGTATTACCTGTGGATCTACCGGTATCGATGATTTTATAGTAAAATTACAAAAGCTTGGCGAAGGAGAAGTGACATTATCAAAGGATGATGATAGTGGAGTATCAGTCGTGACACTCAATAACCCCCAAAAGAAAAATGCCATGTCGCCGCGCATGATGGTGAGACTTTCGGAGGTGACCGCGGAGTTAGCAAATTGGAAGGCTGGTAAAGCAGTGATTCTTCGAGGTGTCGATGGAAGCTTTTGTTCTGGAGGGGACTTAGTAGCTGTAATGAGGGACATAGGAACACCGTCAGAAGGAAGGATGATGTGTGAACTCATGCAGAAGACTTTAATGGCGTTTTATAACTTGCCTTTTGTAAGTGTTGCAGCTGTTGAAGGGAAAGCTGTTGGTGGAGGTGCAGAGGTAAGGTATTATGTGTTTTTATTGGGCTTATTGAATATGCCCAATGATGTAACATAGCCATGATCATCCTCGTCGTACTCTTCGTCATCTTGATCATGATAATTGTCCACTAAAACGTTTGTAACAGCAACAACATCAATATCATCATCTTACTATCATAATTATCACCATCTTTATTGTCATTATTTTCATCATGACCATTATAAGCAGTAGGATCGTATGGGCCAACTTCACCATTATCAACTACATGATCAAAATCACAAGTTAGAAGTATTTAAACACTGACCTTATGTATTGTATGTAACTTCGATTCACAAATGCAAAGTTTCGTTTTTCTTTGTCTCCAGCTGACAACAGCATGTGACTTCAGATTAATGAGGGAAGATGCAGGTTCGTTCCACAGCTACATTTTTATTTCATACCATTAATATGGATATAATTTAGTATTTCATTTGTATGATAAATAGATTATAATCAGGGTCATACTGTTGATTCCCAAAATTTGAGAGTCATCTATTTTTATTAAGACATGAGCCACATACAAATAACATCTTCTTAGACCTAAGTATCAGCTCAGTTCTTCAATCTTTCTGGAAAAAACCCCTTCATTTATTAGGTCATGGAAACTGCACTAATGTGTGACTGTCTTAGCGCAGCAGTTCTTTTGCAATTGTTATCAGTGCCACATGTTTGACGAAAAAATATTATCCCAATTATTACACGTATCACATTTGATTTAATACGTAACAGCAAGTTAACTCTCATCACTGTTGATAGAGTGAGGGATTGTGAAACACCTTTAAATATGGTAGATGACTGCATGGCTCAATTTAAGTATTCTCAATTATTCTGTCTTGTTGACACATCCCTTTTATCAGATTCTGATGTTCCATTTCATTGTGTGTGTCTATTCTGGCTTCACTGAATGCACAATTGTAGACAGGTAGACAAGTGATTCTTACTTAGCTCATATCATTTGGAGGCATATTGGTAAAGTTGGGGAAACAGATCTTTGGGGCTATTGCAGTTTGTCAGGCTATAGGCAAATGATACGATAGTATGTTAAAAATTTAAAGCCGCCTAATAGTAAAGTAATAATTCATCATGATAGGTGATAAAGTAGAATTTTTGTGACATTCTTTGCAATAGTTTCACTGCAAAAATGAATTAGCCCATTCTCTCCCAGATAAAAATGGCTCATACACCTATGTTTACAGGCAATACAGAAAGTATTAAGTCTGGTGTAACTAGTCCTTAATGACAGACACATCTCATTCATGAACAACAGCCAGGCCTGACAAAAAATTAATAAACATTGCCATACACACTAATCCACTGAAAAAATCAAGTGAGATTGTACTCAATTACCTGTTTTTAACAGCCCATCTAGAGCTTTTACTTCTTGAGTGGCCTCCCATCCTTTATTATTTTATGTTTTGATGTAAAATCTCTTGTCCAGAACAGTCAACTTAGTAAATCTTGGATGATACTCCTTCATTGATGCACCAAAAAACGCATTCCATGTCTAATACTTCAATTGAGAAAGAAAAGCATTACTGCATAAAAAATTGAATTAATGCCTTAAAACTGTTGCCATGACAACAAGAGCCACCAGTCTTCATTGTTTACATCTGCCAATAACCGTGGGTGTCCTAGGGGTGCCTGAAAATTTTATCAGACTTTCTGGAGAGAAATTGCTTGTATGTGAAAAATGAAACTGAGTGAGATTCAAAGTATTGGATTAAGTTGGATTCTCTTAATCCAACCAATGGCCAAGTATTACAAGCTTGCGTGGGTCTATGTGAAATATCTCATGTGCCTAAATATTCTATGTGCCTTTTAAGCTAATTATATCTTTTGATGTAAGGAGCTACTGTGATCCAGTGGAACAATATTTTCCTTTCAATTTCAGAGGGTCAGGATTTGATACCATGAAGGCCCATTGGTAAAATCAGGGATATTTAAGATTATATTCCATAATCTTCATTTTTACACGTGGGAGTTGTTGTGGATTCAATTTGTTCAGTTTTCATCACAGTGAAGACTATTGGAGAAGAGAGAACAACAAGAAGGGATGTGAATGAAAATGATCAAATAGTCACAACATGGGAAAGGGATAAAAAAAATGAGAATATTTTAATGCCCTTACAATTTGCAGTGTTTTGTTTAAGTTGCATATTCTCTCAAATCCTTATTTGAGTTAAATTATCATGCAAAATCATACAATATTGGTTTTAGTATTTAAACTTATACCTGTTTTGCATTTTATCTCTGTCTTTTACAGCAATTGGTTTTGTGCATAAGAAGATGGCTGTATCAAGTGGTTGGGGTGGAACTACAAGACTTGTTGGTATTGTAGGAAGACAAAAGGCACTTCATATAATCCAGTCAGCAAAACTCATCTCATATGATAAGGCAGAGAAGATGTCACTAGTAGATGGACTATTAGATGCAAACAGAGTAAGTAGTTAATATTCCTTGCACCTTTAATCATAGCCGTAAAGTATATATTAGTACACTATTTCCTAAATCAGAATTTAGTGGATTATTGTAATCAATATCACTAACATAACAATCATCATCACCATTTCATTATCATTATCATCATCACCACCACCATAATCAGCATGGACAGATTTTAGACTGATGTATATATTTATTTGTTTCCCCTTAAATGCAAAATCCAGATGCCAGCCTTAGATATATTAGATTGTAATGGTAAAAGAGAATTATTTGTAATTGAAACAAAACATTCCAATAACAACAATAAGCCATACTTGGTCAACTTTTATCGTCATTATTATCATCATCATGATCATCTACCTTAGGATAGGCAGTCTTGTTGCCATGACATTTTGTTTTTTCTTGTTGACATACTTTGCACTCTTGAGAATAACTTCAAGCATAAACAGATGTGAATGGGTCTACATCTCTTCTTAGGTAGTATTTACTCAGTTAGGAATTCTCCAAATAATCCCATGACATCACCTGTACTATGTAACTTTTCACGTGACCTATTCTGCGCGTACGTTTTTTATCTCGTGCTGCAGGATTGTGTTGAAGTATGCAAAGAATGGCTAACAGAACAAGGCTACTTGGATGGCCACCCTATATTGATACAGGCAGCCAAAAGAGCAGTTGCCAATGCAAGTTCTTTACCACTTCAGGAATCCCTTATTGCAGAAAAGTGAGTTTTCTGGTTTCATGTTTTTTGGTTGTCAGATTTGGTCTATGGTCTTCACAATAAGTTATTCTTTAGATTTGAATAGATCTGCACCCTAAGTAACGGTGGATGTTGCAGCAAATATCTCCAGAGATTTTACTACCCCCCAAGGAAATTTTAATATTTTTAATTGCATTCTTTTGAGAACAGAGGATTTGAAATGACAAGTTTGAGCAGATACGAGAGAAATAGAAAATTATGTCGTCAACTGGATGTCGCCACACAACTGCACCCTAAGTAGTGCCGCGAATGCTCCTTAGCATTACTAACTGACTGCGGGCCTGAATAGTCGTCTCCTTTATTTTAACTGAAAGCAGTTTTAGCCTCGGAATCGAACGTGGGGCCCATGCAATTGCATGGCTTGTTGCTCTATCAACTGAGGTATGGCACCCTGAACGCTTACATACTTCTTTACTTTGGTGGCTACGCTACTTCCCAAACTTCCTGTGTTGGATAGGTTCCTGCAACCTACCCCATGTGACTGACCTTGAAAGAACTGACATCCAGCCCTCCAATCCTTCCAAAGCCTGCTAGACAGTTGTAAAGCGTTCTGAAGAAGAGAAAATTTGAGATTATTTTTGCAAAAATAGTAGACAATTAGAAAACTAGTAACGGTCGGGATTGACACCCCCCCCCCCCCCCGAAGATATGTAGATTTGTCAGAAAATAGCCCGAAATATTAAAAATGTTTCAGAATATATTGTCAGGAAATTTGATGTACAAATGATTGGGGGTTAGCTATGCGGTAGTCAATTTATGTAGAAAGTAAAGGAGGTAAAACATGTCAAGAACGCCCGCACCCTCTTGTGGTAATTGAAATAGATGCACGTATGGAAATTCGAGCCCCCCGCTATTAAGCGCCTCCAGAGCATAAGCACGTTGAAGTCTAGAGAGTCATTGACATCAATTGTTGCCCCGGAATTTTCATTTAAACCTTTTTGGAGCCTTAAGGCTATGTGAAAGACAAGGTTATTACCAAGACATGAGGATTTGAAATAATCGGTTTTGGAACTGCGGCCATATATTTTCTATTTCTTTCGTATCTCTTTCCACCTAATTATTTCAAATCCTGTTTCCTCGAAAACACTGTATTACTTTTAAATGGCCGTGAGGAGATTGACGTGTTGCATGGTCGTCCTTCCATGGTCAGGTCACAGTGTGCAGCGAGGGAGGTCTCCAAAATTGCGTAGAACTGGATGCTGTTGTTCACCGATGGAGGATTGGGAACTAATATGGCCTCTATAGAAAGATAGGTTATGTTGTCATCGTGTTTCACCTAGCTAAGTATGTAGAGCGCACACCGCAAATGCGTGGGTCATGGGTTCCCGTTCAGGCGATGACCTAAATATCTATTTCTCTAATATTTGTCGAAACATTTGCGGTAAAAATGTGTTTCTGTCATGTACCTCGAAATGTTATCAATAAACTCCCTTTTATGACACTTCCTCTGTTGAATGTCTCTTTCTAATGCATGCTGGGACTTTATTAGCTTTATTAGGTTTACTTTACCAGGACACACCAAACCTATTAAAATACTAATGAAAATGATCTTTCCGATGACAGCTGCTCATTAGCCGATTTTATGTTGCCTAAACTAGATTCTTCGTCCTATATTCATTAGTAGGGCGTATGTGATCCTGAAATTGTTGTGAATGGAAAAGTTATTCGACTGAAAATGTCACACTATTAGGATTTTTATCAGAACTGTGTATACGCAAACCATAATGCTTTTAACAGTACTAGTGGAGTTGAATTTAGAATCTCGTTTTATCAGACCGTTTATTTGTTAAAGAAATTTAGACTTAAAAATGTCATTAAGGGAGACTAAAGGTTTACTAACCATTTGAATACTCTTTAGATAAAATAGACAACGAATTTAATCTGTTTTGACGGGGGTATAAAGTTCACTTTCTAGTATGAACTACTTGTGTTAATTTATGCGTGGAAAACGTGATTGTTCAAATGTCGAATATTTTCTTTGTCGACCATCATTTTTAACAGTTGATTTTCATGAACTACAGTCACCAGTGACAACTTTTCCCTATGATACCCACGGATTATCCATTGCAAAAGTCATCCGCAATTTATGTATTGCATTTTAAGTCTTATACCATTCACAATTCCGTAGTCTTATTTCTCCTACTGTAAACAAACTACAACATAAAATTTTCATCACGTTTGGAGATAATAAAGCATATGAAATCTTCTTCACTGAACCTGTCAATGTTTGTAATCTTAATATTGCCATTGTTTGTTATAATCAATCATAAAAACGGAGTGCTGATTTAAGCCGTTGTATCCATAACCAAGTAATCAAGTGTCTTTCTTGGTTACACGGTAAAGACGCATTGCATTTATTTTATTTTAGGGAGATTTTCTCGTCGGTGTGGGGTAGTAAACTACACAAAGAAACACTTGCGAAAGGATTGAAGCATAGATAGTTACTATTGGAACAGAACCATCATCACAAATATATGTAGAAGTACGAGCCATAATACGCTATTTGTCAGGAATGCCACATCGACAAAGGATGGCTGGATTTCATATTTATTACCGGTATTTAAGTAAGGTGTGGATGACGCATTATGAAACCATAGATTTATTGCGCCTTCAATCTTCAGACCCAGATCCCCACTCTCTCTGTTTGGTCAGAATGAACAATAGATTCTAATGTGCGAGAACAATAGAGTACACAGTGTCGAAGCCTCGGTAAATTCTCGGTCTTTATCACTTTTTAAGTATACTATGCCCTGCCAATTTTCTGTGACAATTCTCGAGTGTTGTTCTTGGCGTGGCTCATTGTAAGAATTATTGTGAACAGTTACATGTATTTTATTTATGTTTGACTTGCAATAATTTACAATAAAAATTTTGATACGATTAAATGAAGGTTTTTGCTGCCTTTCGTCATCCAATCTATTTCTATCTACTTCTGATGTTGAATCGTATATATCGTAATATATACTGGTGTTGCAAGCTTTGCATGTTTCTGTAAATTGCGTCCCGTAAAAAATCTCGGATTCATATATTGATACATTGATTACGGAACAAAGTCAGGTTGTTGTGCACTTGAACGCAAATTTATACGCTGCGACCAATTTTGTGGACCCGATGCAGTCACGTGAGTAGTCTAAAATTGGTAGTACTTGTACGCTCTCGACGATTTTTGAGCTCAAGCGTTTACTCCTCGGTCCAAAAGAAGCTGATAAAGGACATGAAAGCTACAAAGCGATCTTCAGTCTCCTTAAAAATAGCTTCTTGAAAGATTAAAAAAACAACACGAATTAAATATTAAGATGGCCCTTGAGAGAGAACAGTTGTCTATTTTATGAATGTTGACAAGAATTAAGCGTTGTATTCCTTGAGAGCCACTGCATACTTTCCTGTTATGAAATACAGTTGTTTAACAGTGGCTACCTTCTTTGGTCAGTGCGCATCAATAAATAAATTAAAATTTTATAAATCAATATACATATACTATATATATACACTATATACTATATATATGGAATATATACATAGTATCGATAAATAAACATTCTATATTTAGATTTGGAAATAATTGATAATTGAAACGATTGTCTGATGGTAGTCTGATGAACGCCATAATGTTGAAACTTTGGTTCTTTAGTTTTCTGTTAGCCACTGGTCACTAGCATACATTGTTTTTATATGCATGTTTATAGTCAATCTATTGTACTTTAAACAGAAGTAAAGCGGATGAAAAAGTCTGTTTCTACAACATATGCATTTCGAACAAAATTTTCGTTGAAGGTGGCGATTTACACGATTTCTACAGCCGCGTCTAGGTTTATGTTGCAGGAGATAATCACAATGCTAATTGCATCACATTGCAACATTTTATTTCATTTGTGGTACCCCCTGAGGAAGAGTTTCATTTCTTGAAAATATGCTAGCTTAAATAATTTAATGTGAAATGAAAATGAAAGTGAAGCCGACCAACATACTGCAGGTTTGTTTGTGCATTGTCCAAAGTTACTCTCAGAACGATGAATTATTCAGGAGGAACTAGAGTGTAATGCATACAAAGGAACAATGTAGAGATGTGCGATTGGCTGCAGAATTCTAAATTTAATTCGAGTAAAAGTGAATATTGCCAGTAATGGTTTGTCGTTGCAAACTCGATTAATCAATGCGATCAAAACGAAGTTAGTGTAGAAGGAAGACTAGTAGACAGATATGTAACCTTGAATATTGTACATGATACACAGGTTGTGTTACATGATACACAGATGATGGATCTCGTGAGCAAGAGCTGCTAAATGGCACAGAGACAGGAAGAGTTTAAATAACTAAAGCAGATGTATAGGCATCGGTTATAGTAGAAAATTGGCTACAGGTGATACTAATTGGTATTTCTACGTTGCCTAGGGAGCATCTTTGATTTATGGAGACGTAACAGATACATAGCGACCGCTTGAATGTCTTCTGTGTTACAGCAACTGTATCAATAACGTCACCAATCGCTTTCCATTACGTTAAGCCTGTAAGTCTTGAAATAATCATCTTTATAAGAATATAGTTTACACAGAACTTTATATAAAAGTGGATAAAGTTAGTTCAACTGTCAATAACTCGTTTCACGAATACATTTTCTCAAGAACTGGACATCTTTGAAAGTGAGGAATTTGGAAACTGGTGTCTTCCAGTCTTGCAAGCAACCATAGATAACTGGTTTCATCATTCATGCCCACCATTAGCTGACAACTTTCCAAGTGAAGAATGATGAACATGAATCCTACAAGCACTACCCGCTCTCTTCTCGCAACAAGTCCTGCTCAGTCAGAATCAAACACGAAACAAGGAATGTTTGATATGGTAACACGATCATGCTTCACAGCATTGGCAGTGCTAGTGATAATAGTTGGCAGTATTGGAAATGCAATGGTGATTTACGTCTTTGGTTGGCTTGGGCGACGAAATAGAACTACAGTCGAGTTTATATTTCTCCTTCTTGCTGTTACCGACTTGATTTGCTGTGTCATCGCTACACCGATCGTAGCATATTATTTTGCAATACTTGGACACGAAAACTCTGCAGTTGGGCAGTTAGTAATTAACAACGTGATGCCTAATTTTTGGCCAGTGGCTTTCTTTGTGTCTCAGTGTCTACTTGTTTTAATATGTATAGATCGTCATCGAGCAGTTGTGTACCCGTTTAGCCAAAGAATCCAGCCGAAGCGCGTGTTGCTCATATATACGATGTCAATCCTGATTGGTACGGGGATTTACCTTCCATTTTCGATATTGCAGCTGGGCAGTATGGAAGCTCAAGCAGCCAATGGCAACGCATCAATGAGAGGAGGGATGGAGAGAGAGCATCTGGTGGAGAATAAGACCAACGAGTTTACACGTGCTGTTGTGGATCTAACTCGAGATTTACTAAGCCTTAGTATTATGACTGTACTTATTTTGAAAATGCTGAAAGCCTTGAAGAGAAACCAAGAAAGTTTGAGAAACGTTGGACACACATCAGATAATGAACGGCAAAACAAAGCCGTGCGTAAAGCACTGATATTAGTGGTAACGTTGTTCTTAATATGTGTTCTACCAAAGGACCTGATTCTCTTTTGTTACACTTTATCAGTTTTGATCGAAGGCCATCCACCATACAACAAGGAACGTTATATGGCTCGCCTTGTGTTTTATTTAACCATCATTCAACTGTTCAATTGTTGTGCAAATATCTTTGTGTACTCATTTGTTCATCCTACCTTTGTAGCGTACAGACTGAGATGCATGGGGAAAATTACATGCAATGGAAGGTGCTGTTTAAAGTCCAGTATTGAAGCGTCGAACGTTGAGAGCCGTACAGCGTAACGCCTTGTTGCGACTGGTTTGTGATTGCCACCGGCGATCAGCTTATTTCTTCCCATTTTGCAGAAACGTAGCTTCACAGCTGCCATGTCAACAGCGAATCCAGAGAATAAGGATAATTGAGTTTAGTTCAACTGTCATAACTATTACAACTCTTAAAACAGATCATAGCAGCGTTTTGGACAATGTTTTGTCTACTTATGACTTTGTCAGGTCAATTGGAGATAATATTATTGAACCGAAGCACCTACAATATGAGGTATAGATCAAAACACCAACTTCATATGGTACATTCCAAAGAGGATATGATATTGTTAAAAACCGAGGCTAACTGAAAAGAGCTGGGAAAGAGCAAATACCAAAAAGGAGGGTAGGAGGAATGAGAGGGATATATCATTACATGTATAAAGGAGATGGGGGCATACATAACAAGCTGAAGAGGATAGGCTGGTAAAGGAACGTTACAAAAATAAAGAGACGATATTAATCAATCAATAAATCAAATAAGTACATAAAAATAATAATAGTTATATAACACATAAAAATGAGTAAAATATAGAAACTAAAATACATTTATACATACAGGGAATTACAAGTGGCCTTTCTATGTTGGCTGTACTGGTCATACTCTGTCACTAACCAACAACATGGCCCTATCAGCCTCTAGCTCACCATACTTATTGTCATTACTGCAAGATTGCCGTTACTGCATAAATGTAAATGTATTAATAAATATATGTAAATAGTTATAAATAAATGTTCATGGGTGTAGATGATACAAATAGGTATGAATATGTATGTATAGATTTGGTTAAATCTGAACAGATATATATATATATATGTAAAAATATTATATACGTAAATTACAAATATACGTAAAAATTATACATAAACATAAATATTAATGAATACGAAGGAATATTGGCATTGTAAAGTACCTTCCGAATCTGATTATATCAAAGCCTGTGTATCGATGATACTAGCCGGATTGTCGACTTTACTATTGCACTATTTAGTCTTCGTTTTCGGTGTGGGAGATCCTGGGTTTGAACCGGGCCAGCACGTCAAGCACTTCATGTTTATGAGATCTATACTACGTAGTTTATGACTGCTTGTGTGTCTGCCTGAGTACTTATATCAATGAAAGGGCACTGATGAAGCTAACAGCAAAACAAAAATAAGGTTGTTGTTGGTGGTGAGAATTCGGGATCGACTAGCCGGATTGTCGACTTTATTATTGCACTATTTTGTGTAGTGGTAAAGTCTTCGTTTTCGGTGTTGGACATCCTGGGTTCGAACCGGGCCAGCGCCAGCGCCTCAAGTACTTCATGTTTAATGAGTTATATGTATAGATAGAGAGATTGAAAAAGACGCAGATCCTGCAATTAATATAGATGAAATGTGTACAGTGGAGATGAATTACTAGGCGATTACTAGTTTACTTACACAACAAGTTTTCCGTCTTGCGACATTTTTCAAGTGTATACCGATTTTTCGTTACCTTTTAATTTACAATGTTTTGACAGTGTTCTATACAGTATTCGATAGAATGTTGGCATTCAATTCGAGTTCTACATAGTTAGAGTTACACTCGACTATTAAGACTGGGTTTGAATTTGTTGATGCATAGGGACTTATGGTTTTCTCTTGTGTATTTATCTGATGAACGCATTTGGAAAAATGGTATAATGTTAAAATTCTCCTTCCCGCAATTTCTAAGATTTTCCACTACTTGCAGCTTCTGATATTCTGGGTGATTGATGTGCTGTATATTAAGGACTAATCGTTCTTTGATGGACATACTGGTCTGTGCTATATATTCTTCTTTGCTAGTTAAACATTGGAGCTATTACAGTCAAATGGGTTACAAATGAGCTGCAAGGTACAGGAAGAGCATGAACTGGAATGTCCAGGGAGAGCATGAGGTAGAAGTTACAGGGAGAGCATGAGGTGGAAGGTACAGGAAGAGCATGAGGTGGAAGGTACAGGGAGAGTATGAGGTTGAAGGTACAGGAAGAGCATGAGTTGGAAGGTACAGGGAGAGCATGAGGTTGAAGGTACAGGAAGAGCATGAGGTGGAAGTTACAGGGAGAGCATGAGGTTGAAGGTACAGGGAGAGTATGAGGTGGAAGTTACAGGGAGAGCATGAGTTGGAAGGTACAGGAAGAGCATGAGGTGGAAGGTACAGGGAGAGTATGAGTTGGAATGTCCAGGAAGAGCATGAGTTGGAAGGTACAGGGAGAGCATGAGTTGGAATGTCCAGGGAGAGCATGAGTTGGAAGGTACAGGAAGAGCATGAGTTGGAATGTCCAGGGAGAGCATGAGGTGAAAGTTACAGGGAGAGCATGAGGTTGAAGGTACAGGAAGAGCATGAGTTGGAAGGTACAAGTCTTATGTTAATGTTTTATGTTAAGTTTTATAAATAAATTGAAATCTAATTTACGATATTTAATCATAAGCTTGAAATTCAAAATAACAGATGGTGAAAACAATGTATACCCACACTTAATGACGTAGATGACATTTGATAGCCGTTTTTGTAGCATCAAGCAGTTCTCTCATTGATAGCCTTTCTCATTGAAATTTCTCATTGAAATTTTTGTAATATGAGAAACCAGAGTTTATGGTAACGTAAATAAGGAGTGCAAATTTAGTGCTGTACTTACCAAAATGGGACAGTTTTACGTTTTTGTTAGTAAAACAACCAAGGGACAACATCGTCAGAATTTCATCGAAAAATCTCTACAAGTGTTTTAAGTACTTAGGGAAGCTATCTACCTAATAAGACCGGGGACGATACATGATTGAAGGTTGGATTGAACATAGCTAATAAGACCAGAGAATATGTACGTATACTCAATCCGTGTTCAATTTTTGTATCACTTATCTTATCTTATCTCTTAGAGTGCCTTTTAAGGGGCTAAGAAGTAGAATGCAGTGCCACACTTACCAGAATAGGACAATGTCCTTTTTTTAAGTATTCAAGGATCCAGAGAAAAATTGGTCATGTAAATTTCTTCGCAAAAACCTCTTCGTAAATATGCTAAATGCTTAGCGAGGTTTACGTCTTCCTGCTTTCCTAGCTGGTAACTTTGAGAAGAGCCATTTAAAAAGCAACATGCAAAATGTGAGCGTGCAATAAAGAAAAAAAGGAGCCAGATAAAAAGGATGCAGAAAGTGAAAAACGTGAAAAAACGAAAATGGAAAAGAAGACTTTTTGATATAAAAGCTCAATTTATTCCTCAAAAATTTAATTACAAC
>JAAAKL020007194.1:0-17153 GCA_010016065.2 Carybdea cf. marsupialis auct. non (Linnaeus, 1758) | reverse complement strand
AATCGTAAGATGCTACAAATAACATGATTAGAGAATAAACTTAGAATAACTGCAGAATAACAAGACCCAAGTCCTCTTTTGATAGTAGGCTTCACTTTAAGCGATGAAAAGAATAGGTAACAATGGTTGGTTGGTCTTTTTAGTTGGATATAGAAAAGATGCAAATCTAACAGCAGACAAAGGCGCTACAGGAGAAACAGGTTGATGCTCCATCGGTTGCATTGAGAGTAGTATGAAACAGTCGGGATAGGAAGTGAATGATATTGCTGTTAGAATTTACTCGAGACAAGATGGTAGCTTACTTCATAAAACATTTACGCAAATATAACGTTATAGATGCTAATAGTTAAATATTTTTTCCGGACAAACTTATAGAACAGTCTAAATCTCTTAGTGGGCTTTGCTTGGTGGTTAAACACAAGCTTGTATGGTTGGAGGAAGTGGGCAGTGAAAAATCATTGCATGATCTAATTTTTTGTTAAAGGATCAAAGTGTGTTAATTGTCATGGTATTATGCAAAAAACTTAAAAAAGATAATAATGTTTATACAATGAAGAATTTATTTCTTACCTTCCGGTTTTATTTATATGATTTACAGTAAAGAGTACCGCAGTGTAATTTAAAAATCAGTAATTTGTCCTCACCCCTGAGAATTTCACCTCAATGAATTCGGTTTGTCTGCGGCCCTGCACAAAAGTTTAAGTATATATCACTTACGCTGTATATGCCTGAGTTATCAGTGTGGCCGGTTACTCCTTGGTGCTGCTGGATTGGATTTAAGTGGAATTGATTGCCTTGAATTTTAGAAGCAAGACAAATATGACGATTTATGATTCTAAGATTCCTTAATATTGTCGACTCAATTGATTTCATTGATGGGACAGTTTATTATGCCATAGGAAGTCAACTTCTTAAAAGATTCAATGCTTTTACGACTTCGTGGTAACCGACCCCATAAATAGCAATGCACGTTGCATTCCATGAAGAAGATTGCACTCCCAGGTGGAATATGTAAAAATAAAAGTTAGAGAGGGTTTAGATCAGTGTTTCTTACTAACGGACACAGGGCGACAAAGGGCTTTGTGAGTATGTTCACAAAGTTTTAGAAATAGGTTGTGAAGATTGCAGCAAAGACTCACGAGGCTGGGAAGGTCAAGATGCAGTGCTGAAAGAGGATAAAATAGAAAGGAAAGAGAGGAATACGGAACAGAAGTTGTCTATTAAATTCTTGAGAAATGTTATTAAAGTGCTAAGTGCGAGGTGATGACAGTGATGAAGTGCTGACTATTTGTGAAAAGACATGGAAGATTTCGTTTAGGCAGTGTAGGAACATCTTTTGAGAACAAGATATTTCCAGGTCTCAGTCACATACCGTCAATTTGCGATAAAGGGCCAATGCTCATATAAACGCTCTGTTTGGTGATGTATTTTTCACTAGCACTCAAGTCTAAATAAGCTCCCAGTACATATTGGAAGGGAGAAAAGGGGAAAAGGGAATAAAAAATCCTCTTGAAAAATACCTGAATGATTAAGACATGGAAGTATGAGCTCCAGAGTTTATGTTTTTCGATGATGATTCAGAGGATGATGAAGATGTATTGATTAGCTGGTTGATTCATTAGAAATAGTGTACAATTTTGCGCGGGTTCTCATCCAACTGCTCCTTTGTTGGATGACAACAGACTCAGTCATCAGGAGGTACCACAGAAGAACTCACATTGTTTTTCTTGCAAGACGGCTTTACCGCGTTCACCTCGGACTATCTTCTGTGGCCGCGGCCCTCACTACTGCGAGTGTGAGTCTGTAACCGTTGGCTGATTGCGTTCCTGGTGTTGGTCTAGAATTGACCAAGTTTCATCTTCACGTTTTAGCCAAATCCAGAATGAGGCTGTCTCAGTTGTTTGTTGTATCTGTTTGATTAGTTTTGTTTACTCGTTTTGCTTAAAGCCGAGTTTTATTAGCAATGATGCTCCTCTGTGTCCTATGTACCCACGGCAGCCAATTTTAATAGGTAGGCATTCTGCTTCCCAGCGATTTTCTTCACATTGGAGCACTACATCTTTTATATTATATATGTTTCAATTTTTATAGAGAAACTTTATGTGACTTTTAGAAAGAATAATCTGTTTTCTGAATTTCTTGACAAGCGCTCAGGTCCAAATATATACCCAGTGCGAATAAGCGCCCAAACAATAACTCCTTTTTGGAAATAAGCGCCCGGGGCGCTTGATCAGCAATTTACGGCGATCCTGCCCTTAAGTGCTGCATATGTCATGAGAGCTAGAGTTAGGAGAGGATTGCTTGAGGGGACACTTAGCAAATAGGGGTGGGGTTATCTTATTGTCATAGCCAGTATTACCTTGAAATGGATTTCAAATGGCATTGGCCTGCCATTATATTGGGAGCCATTTGGAAATCATGGAAAGGATTTATATATGTGTTGTATAAGGAGGTGCAGGAAGCGAGGAAAAATTTGAAGGTTGGAAGGAAACCAATTTCGATGGCACAAAGGCATTGAAACAGAAAAGAGAATGGAACACAATAATTTGGACACCACTCTTACTTCATACTTTTAAGAAATGGGTATTATTTACTGGGTGCTTTCTTGCACTGAAATATTCTGACCAAGGAAGGTAAATAGAGTAAGTGTTATTGCCTTCTTAACAAACAGCAGATGTAGACGTAGAGAACAGAAATTGTTCCAGTGGTAAGTGAAGTTTGGAAGTATTTTCCAAGTGTTTTGGAATTATCTCAAGATAGCTAAATAAAGCTAAAGGAGTTGATTTAAATGAGATATTTTATAAGTTACTACATCCTTACATCGCAGAACGTTTTTGGTATCTAGTTTCGTGGTATAAGTCCGAAAGGGAAGAAAGACTTCCTTCAGGAATAGATAAATTCGCGTATTTGCTGCAGAAGTTCATAAACCAATACTATCATTACTGTGTAATTAGCCGATTTCATAGCTTCTTGTCTGGTAAAAACGTATGAAAAACAAATGAAAATCCATTATTCCAGTGATTTGCAAAAATGACTGTGTTACAAACAGAGAGGAATAGATTTCTGAAAATTCAACATCATTGTTATCAACATAGTTTTTGCTATTGTAATAGATAAAGATTCTTAAAGTAAGGAAGTGCTTTCAAAAAAATATAACAGATTCAAAGAATATAAAAAACAGGTTTTTATACATTTTACCATTTATCTTGCTTTTTAAAAGGGTGTAAAGAAGGAGACGATCCGGATGGAGAACATTTCCTTCAGACACAAATACTCTTCTATCTGCCTATTGCAGTTTTTGATTCCATTTTATTTGGTAGATCTTCTACATTCCTGCTATACCAACTTTATCGTAACTTTAAAGTGACAAGTACCTGTCCAAGTAATTTCATGGCGCCCACGCTTGGGGCATGTTGTGGTCTGCAAAACGAATCTTGCTAAAAGGTAATTGGAACTTCAGTCAAATCACGAGACAAAGTCATCAACCTGTCCAATCATTTGACATTGCTGGAAAACTTTGAGATTTCTCCTACCATGTCATGTATGCATAATAAATCTTTTAAGAAAGTGTCTCCATAAAACCCACCGCTAAATCATTCTTCAGTCGATCTGTTTCTTTGAGTAGAACCACTTACTAAGGTCTCCATGGCAACACTTTGACAACTTCTGAGCCCCTACGACTTAGCAAAAAGCCATGCTTACAATAATGAAGAGCATATTACTGGGCGATAATAAAGGGCATTTAAGAGTTGAATTTATTAACTTCACAACATAAGAGGTTTAAAGTCAGCGTTCAGAGAAGAACACCTGCGTCAAAATAACTTGAGTTAATTTCTTTAAAACAAAACTATCCGTTGCATTATATATATCATGGTTTGTCAGTGCACAAGAGGACTCGACAAGCTTACAACATCCAAGATTGCATTTGTTTGGTACCTAGTCAATGTCTATTTTAAATGTTCTTCAGTTCCGAGGTATTTAGTCTCCGAATTGTTTTCATTGATTCACCGCCCAACGTTCGTCAGAATAAATGCATTGAGTTGATCTAGGTTTTTTATTCAAGGCTCAACAATTTATTATTTACACTGACTTTTCGTCTGCTTTAGTCGGATATCGAGCAATTCGCTTTTGCTCTGTTATGTCTGGATGAAGACATGATCATGAAAATGGCAGAAAAGATTGATTAATATTAATTCCATGGTGATTATTGGGTGAAGACTGAAAAAATGATCCAGACCAAAGTCATCAATCTCATAAAGGAGAAGTCATATTTTGTTTGTAATGTTCCCGCCTTTTTCACTGAGTTGTGTTCCTTGAATATGTTGATTCCACAAATTAAGAATTTTGAAGAGAATAAGAAAACATTATCCCATCTTGTTAAAGTGTGTCACTGAAATGGTTGTTTTTGTAAGGATATTCAGAAGCAGGGTATACAAGAGAACGACAGACGTAATCACTTGCCCTGCTTAACTTTGACCAAATGCCGAGGTAAACTCATAAATGATCGTGGTTTTATAGTGCAAGAGCAGTTAAATCCTTGACCTAAGCGTCTCTCATATAATTTGCCGAGTACCACTGCTTCCATAAGCAAAGCGTAGCAATGAACGCAGAATTTATCAGTCAAAGAGTATCGACAGTAAAAGGGCACTTTTTTTAACTACAGAATTAGCTAAAAGGAGTAAAGAAATTCGGCCTTTTTTCTAATAAATTTCTCCTCTAACACATTTGGTTTAAAATGAGAGCAATTTTGCTTAGGATAACCAATGTCTAGAACGATTATGAAATTAATGATAGTAATTTTACAATTGTATTGAGAGAATAATTATGGATAAATCAAGAGAAGCACACTTGGCTCTGCTTGTCTGGTTCTAAAGTTCAAAGTGAAGAAAGCAGATGGTTATAGGAAACACATGGTAGACTGTATGGCAAGAAGGTAACTTCCTCTCTCTAAAGAGTGCCGTAGTAAAAAATCCTGGAAGAAAGGGAAAGTGGGAAGATCAGGAATGAGATAAGGGATAATTATCCTTTGACATACAACTGGGTGATGCTGTCTAAGAATTTATGTAACCTAGAAAGCGAGAAAAGAGATGAAACGTGATGAATGTTGACAGGTTTCTGTACCCTAGTCCCCTTGTCGCGACCTGGCACAAAAAAGTAGGCCTATAAACAGGCCTTTTCTTTCAAAGATGTGAAGTATCTTGATATCAAGTATTGGTGACATTTTTAATGAAGTTATGGAAAATTAAACACTACTTAAAATGTCACTTGCTTTGTATAAGGTACCTGTAGATTTTTTCTGTGCATTTTTTTTGAGGTCAGTTAGACATTTTTCGGAGGCAACGAAATTTTAGATTTTAGTTTTATCCTCGCGTAAACATTTTGCTATATATTTTGTGGCTGCTTACAAGTTTCGTGTCTTTTTTCAACATGTCCGGGTAATAATGTTGTAAGACTTCTTATCTACTTCTTTTTATAACTATAGTTTTTAGAAATCTATTATTAAATTTTTCATTTTTTAAGAATACTGTAAAAGCAGTAAATAAAAAGCTCAGTGTACGAATTAAGTGATGCTATAAAACTATGTATCAAGTTTTGCTATGCCCTATTTCACAAACTACGTCTGCCAATAGAAGCTAGTTTGCCACTTAAATACTAGCGAAATGTTTTGTCAGATGATATGGACAGCTGCAAAAGAAGTTTATATCCAAGCACGTCGACACTGATAAGAATTGTCAGGTATTGCGATTCTCAGCAGTTCGTTTAGACAAAAATCGATCATGAAAGGTCGCTTTTTCTCCTTGGTCAAGTTCATACGAGAAAGCCGAAGCCACACACCCTCGTGCTGCCAAACATGGACTGGACTGTAAAAGCAACCTTTTTCATTTGAAGGTACCTTAAAAGTATTTTTCAAGGAAAGATAGAAATCAGATGGATCCCAATGTAAAAGAATGCCCTTCCTTTTATTTAGATGGATGCAACATCAACAGAGCGTTTTGGGAGTAAAAATTCTTGAAGGGCAGAATGAGTTATGTTCCTTGGTCTGACGTTAAGAACGTTCTCATATTTTGATTAGCCACGTACCCTCTGAATGAGAAACTATTTCTTAAGTAACTCAAAAAGTCAAAAAGGTAATTTTCCCGGGACTGTGGGTGTGGTTCTAAACACGTAGGTGCCAATCCACAAGAATTCCGGAATATATTGGAGAATTATTTTGAATACCTTATCAAAATTTCTTCCCAGGTACTACTCTTTAAGCAATGCTCATGGCTCTCCCAATGGCATCCCATTGCAGTTAACCCACTCTTTGTGATAAATTCAGGTCTATATCCTTTGCATACCTCCTAGAAACCTAAAGCAGTATTTTGTGAGTAATACGTATCCAAGGTTGAGAACCGCTACCAAAAAGTATCATCCGACTTAAGTATTTCCATCTGGATACGAGAACTTGAGAGGTTTAAATCAGCCGCAAAAGGGCCTATACACTATCATACTATAAGCGCCTGTTAGACAAAATATCCTAGGTTATGGTGTGGCAACAACATGGTTGGTGCAGGATTTTTAAAGAGCTGAAATTATCGGTCATTATCAAATAAAGATTTTTGATTGATGTAGTGAACAACCTAGGATATTGTCAAGGGAATCTCTTAACTCGATCCAGAATGGGTTTGCAATTTGCAGCGCTGGGATGGACGGAGGCTGGCCAGCCATCTCGCAGCCATGTAAATGCTTGTAACTCTGGAAAGATTTATCACTTCGGCATAACAATTGATCTAATAAATAACACATGCATTATCTACAGAAAATCAGTCTGTATTTGGAATCAAAGTTGATAATGTTAAAGCACAGCCGGAAGTTGAAATAGCATTTTAGATTTTGCGAGTTTTCTTTCGTGACTCCGAAAGATTGTTGCGACCAGTGTCTGTCAAAAATTATTAAAAGTATTAAAACAACCTTTATGACTTTATGTAGTTTTAACATTTGTATCACAAACCTACTTTTAAAGAATACTTGTTTATCAACGAAAGATCCTATTTTAAATGCCTCTTGTAGAGCGGTGTGTATTCCTCTATCTTGTGGTATTGTGCTAACTAATCAAGATTTATGTTTGGTAGTTTAAAGTAACGGTAATATATCCTAAAATCATTTCATTTGATTTTATCCATAATTTTATTGTTTCCTTTAACTTTTAAGCAGACCTGCTAATGTTCATACAGACGTTCATTGACCTTTTGAGCTCGTGGCAAAAATTCAAGCTTTTGCGTCAGATGAAAAATGTCAAGCATGATAGTACGAGAACATACGAAAGTAGATGCTCAAACATTCGTCAGACAGTGACACGCTTGAAATTTTATTATGTGCATTTGCATCATCACCGAACTCTCTAATTGCTGTGGGTTATACTGACACCATAAAAAGCACCATTTAGACTCGGGAATCTCAATTCAACATCCCTTAATCAACTTCAAATACAGGTTACTTAAAGCCAAACAAACACATCTGGTTACTAGAGGACAGAAGTTGTTAGCAAGGAACACATTAACTTGTCCCTCCCAGAATTGTATATGAGCACCGGCGTCCTTGTAAACATAGTGTAAATATTACATTGCTTCTATAGACCTATGAATTGGCACTTGGCAAATAGAGGCGATATTCATGCCATCAGAAACTAATGAATATACAACTAATGGCTGTTTTCTAGACAATACGTCAGGCAAGAAGAAATCATGCAATGTGCTCACATTTTCGCCATACATACATAATAAATTATCCAGACGTCTAAAACATGTAAGATTCAGTGCCTAAAGATTTTAATGTGAAATTGTATGAGTCAGCTAGCTAAGCTACGAAGAAATTTTAATGCAACATGTCAACATCAACACCTGCTGAGCCCAATGGTAGCATTACGTGTTGTTTTTTGAAAAGAATCTTGAGTCGAACTTAACCTTATTTCAGATTTACAGCATTGAAGCTGTCACTATGCTGTTGATACTATTGGTTAGATTGGTGATCTTTTAGACCAGTACCTTAACTCTCATGCCTTATAATGTTCATGCTCTCAAGTATTCTACTTTTGTATATCATAAATCAGCCGGTAGACATATTTAAATATGAGCCATCGAACATCACCATACCTCATCTATCTGGGTTGACGACGCCAGCTCATTACCTATTTCTCTCTCTAGACTCCATAAACGTTGTCTCATGATGTGTTTAAAATAAAACAAGTGTCAGAATTGATTGCTGATTAGTAACTTGATTGTTTTTTGCAAGCAGTCCATTTTTTCTTTTTGACCCCCTGTCTCTGTGTCTCCTTCTCTCTCGAAGTGGTTCTTAGCAGGCACAGCCAGTTCAAGGGCACAAAGTTGTCAATGTTCTTACTACCAATTGTTTTCGTTTTATTACAATGCTGGAATAGTTCATTCAGAGCAACTGCAAGCAAGATGTGTAAGCTTTAATGTTTCACCATGACATAAAGTATCAATGACTTCATTGTTTAATCCAACTTGAATTCAACAAGAAAATTTCAATGTAGACAGGCACCTAGCCAAGGGAGAAAAGGGACTTTTTGGCCCCTTGTTAAAATGTCAATATGGCACTTAGTAAGTAATTATTAATTGGTTACTTCCTCTGATGGCCCATCGCCCCTTCCTATCAGGGTTCTGGATTGCTGATTAGTCTTTAGCCTCTTGAAGTTAAGAGATCTCTTATTGAGATGATTATGAATTATTAACTAACAGCTTTATTTGTATACACTTTTATACCTTGCTATGTATCAAGGTTAGTTTATGTAATCTTTTTATCATCCAAAATTTTCTCTCCTAAAATTTAAGATTTGCTGCTGTGATTATGCAGATTGATTGCTGGATGACAATCCTTGCTTATTACTGATAGTGAAGAGGGGTTATATTTTATACGGTATAGACCTGGATGTGTAAGTCCAAAGGTGGAACATTGGAAGCTAACACAGTGACTAGTTTAAAAAAATGCTCAATCTGCAGACAGAAGTGTTTCGCCCTTAGTGGGCTCAACAGAGCGTTGAGACTGCGTATATATATATCAGCGTTATTATTTATTGGCCTGCATCTCGGTAGAGATCAATTTCATTTTATTAGGAATTGATTCAAAATAGTCTTATTTGGGATCTTTATGAGAACAGTTACATACCACCATGCTTTCTGGACCATCTAAGTTTATCCCTCGTTCTAAATTATGTTGATTACAAAGATGATGCTTAAGCAGGACTGTTTTACTTTACCTCGTTCTCAATGTCAAAAGTATTCAAAGTTAAGGTATTACCTTATACAATTACAAAGACATACGAAAGTTGGCAAAACTTTGTAACATAGGCTCCGCATAAGTTGTAATGATTAGGCAAGTTCCATGGGATGAAGTGCCTTTGGGGTTCAGCATCCTTGCCTCTCTTTGCTCAGAAACGCAGGGTGATCAAGTACACAGGATGTTTTGGAAGAGAACGAATTCACAGACTATTATCAAAACCAGGCTTAGTCATATAATGTACAAAATTGATATATTAGTAATTCGCATCACAAATATAGTAAACTATTGAATACGGAGATACATCCTATTCTCTTCTGTCTTCTCTACATCAATTTCTTTACTTGTCATCAATCCTTGTATTGGCGATGGTGCTGTACACAAAGTAACTCTACTCTTGTAAGAAGTTCCTTTCATATTTAAACTTGGAGACTGCAGCTTCTCACTCCAGAATAGATGAAGTAGAAGAGAGGTCATTATATCTACGAATCCCCTGTTACCTAAGGTAGGAGGCATTTTAGGGGGATACAATGGGATACCCAAGGGCCTTTGGCCTCAATCTCCTCTAGAAAGGTTTACAGTATGTACCGCAGGTATTAAGCACACGTGATCAACACTTGCATGAACTACGTTTGCAATGCTTGACGTCATAGGGAAAAATCAAATTTCACTCAGCCCAGGACCCCGCAACTGCTACTGAAAAAGTGTAACATTTGCTATGCTTGCTCTTCTCACAATTAAATTACTTTTTTAGCTTAAGCTGTAGAATTTATTTCCTTGTTAGCTGCTTTAATAATTGCAAGCCTTAAAGCTTTTCCTTGTTCTCGTGTATCATAATTTTATATTTGGATACCTAAAACCGGTAAAACGATTAAACGTGCTGAATAACTTAGATATATTGTGCTTTTCATTAACAAGCCTGATAAGTGTCCAGATGGAATATCTCTCAAAGAAATACATTGCTTTGAGGTTGATCGCCTAAGCTATAGAGAAGATTTCAACCAAATGATAAACTTACTGCGATGCTCGCGTATTCATTCTGAGAGTCTCTGTTGCCTGTACATCTCATACTGATAGTCGAGTTCAATTGGTATCGATGATTGATTGTGATTGGGAGCATTCATAGAACAACAGTTCTTTCAACTTCGCTCAGGGATGACCTGCTACTGTGTAAATGGACTATTTACAACAGAGCATGTAGTGCAGTGATCTCTTCTAGAAGAGATACAGAAAAAGGCAGCTGTTTTTGCTATCCATTTTTCTGATTTC
Source organism: Carybdea cf. marsupialis auct. non (Linnaeus, 1758) (assembly GCA_010016065.2). Lineage (NCBI taxonomy): Eukaryota > Metazoa > Cnidaria > Cubozoa > Carybdeida > Carybdeidae > Carybdea > Carybdea cf. marsupialis auct. non (Linnaeus, 1758). The sequence continues at coordinate 6,608 of JAAAKL020007194.1, read as the reverse complement.
GCTACCCATCAATTGCACATTCATGCTGAATTGTAGGTCATCAGCTGCTTAAAATGTGTAAACAGTTTAGAGTCCTGAAACAAAGCGCATCCAAAATTCTACAGACATATCGGACACCCTTCTCAGGTATGCAAATATTTGTCTCTAAGGTCGGCTGATATTTCAATTTATTAAGTTTTGAAAACTCTTCCGAGAGAACCAATTCTTCCCGACTCCTTAAAGAATTTCTAATTTAAGTAAAAGTTTGTTAAATGTGGAACCAAGTGGGAATTTTTATCCCTTTGTTCAATACATACTTTACACGATGAGATGAATTCCCTCTTAAAAAATAAAATTAATTTGTGGGTAAAATTGAAAATGACAAAATTTTGCCAAAACAAAGTGTTGACCATCGATGATCGATGGCCTTGGTAAATAGGAAAGCTATATTTAAAAAGCTATAGTTCCTATATCCAAAAGTTTTTAAGATAATTTTTACAGTAAAGAAAGGTACTAAACCTAGATAAAATATATACCCTGGGACCCTTGAAAAGCCTTGTCATGTAGTAGTCAGCAGTTTTAGCAGATGCTTCTAGTTTTGTGATGTAATCTTGTAATAAGAGCAAGTGAAGCAGAATTTTAATATAATAAGCGACGTAATGGCATGAGTATAGAAGGAGATGTATGTAAGTTGTACGGCAAATAAACGCTAGCTATCTGATTGAACGTGTGACAATGTATACTTAAAGAGGGCGAGTTTTCAGTATTGCTTACTATGTTTAGCATATGTTGACGCAGCTATTCTTGTGGTCGTTATCTGTCATTGGATACACGTCACATTTATAACGTCATTATATCACAAGCCACCCCACACAGAATCTGGTATGTAAAAGGAGAAAACAGGTTTAGGAAGTTAGAGTTTAGAGTTACGAATGGGCCTAGCTATGATTACAACAGTTCCCAGAGGAGCAGAATCTTCTTGTTTTGATCTCCGAATTTCTTTCGAAGCTATAGCCTATAATTCATGAGAGTAGTAGGATATGAGTAACATTTCACATTTAATCTCACTTGCTTTGGTGATGAATTACAAAAATTAAAGTAATGATTTCTGTTTGTGTTAAATCAAAATAGAAGGAATGATAAGCCTCGTCTTCAGAATGCCACATGCGAAAAAACGTACACATCAAAATCACGTAGCGCGTGTCCTTTTCTTCTGTTCTATTTCACAGTCCATTAAATAGACACTTCCATATACTTCGTACAGGTGGTCATTAGTTTTTATTGGCCTTCACTATCACTTATTAATATTGCAATACAGTGGTGTTAAGTGTTGGTGACAAGAATATGAAATATTGAAGGACTCTTGATATTAAAGTTATCGAATTACTTTTAATTGGAACAATGCTGTCTGGGTTTAGAAGTCTGAACTGGCGTCACTTAAAAACTGGCTAGGAAGTACATCTTTATTGGAAAACTCAAACACCACAGACGTATCAGCTGTATCATCAAACCATGTACATATAACACGTTGTATTGTCTGACTTTGACAGATGCATGTCAATGTAAACAGGTGATTATGGGGTTCAAACAGAACAGTCTTTATGCTCGTTCCGTTCAGTCTAAAGAATGACTTCTATAGAATCGTAGCACATTGTGAGATGGTGCAATGGCCTTAAACATAATCGTAGTACTTATCATAAGAAAGGGAAGAGAGCTAGCTCAGTCTATAGGGTGCTGCTCTAGCAAGCTGAAGGTTGATGCCTTTACTTTACCGTCGGCCGTCAATCTGAAAACTCCTACTGCAAACCCAGGAAAATGGATAACTAGAATCAGCTAGGGAAGGATAAGGCAGCTATGGAAGAATAAGGCAGCTAGGGAAGGATAAAGCAGCTAGGGAAGGATAAGGCAGCTATGGAAGGATAAGGCAGCTAGGGACGGATAAGGAAGCTAGGGAAGGATAAGGCAGCTAGGGAAGGACAAGGCAGCTAAGGAAGGATAAGGCAGCTAGGGAAGGATAAGGAAGCTAGGGAAGGATAAGGCAGCTAGGGAAGGATAAGGCAGCTATGGAAGGATAAGGCAGCTAGGAAAGTAACCGGCCATCTTACTTCACTTTGCGGTGGCTAAGGATATGTGATTCTCTACTACTTTCCATCTCCTATGCTCTGTAACAGCGTATGGGATTATGATATCTTACCTTATCATTGTAAAGACTATAATAACATCCAGCAACGCCTACCTAGGAACTACTAATTAATTTTATAGACTCCCAAGGAACTACCTTAAAAATCGATTACTCCTTATGTTGTCCTAATGTAATCCGTTTTGTACTTCGTGACGATGATGATGATCAGCTAAGTAAGGCATATACACTGCTCATGAAGGAATACCTTTGTACCTGCTTGCCCCTTCGAAGTGTCTTAACACACACTGTAACTTTGTTATTTTCTTCGTTTGTGCGTGACGCAAGTTAAGTATGTTTAATTTAAGAACAGCTGTACCCAAAGGGGGTCTATTTAGCGAAAGTGTAAAAATCAAAAGTGCCCTTCCAGCACAGCATGGAAGATAAGTACAAAAAGTACAAAAATTTCTCTCTTAAGGAATGTTTTCATGTTCCTTGCAAGGCATATTAGAATGCATTTTAACATAGCTTTTAAATATACAATGTATAAGTCAATATTTAATAGCTTATACGCGAAGCAAATTCAAAAAATAATTAAAAATTAATGAAGTGTTAGGACAAAACCTGCTATGTATAAAGACGTAGGTGGCTCTAAGGCATACATTGTAAGTCATATTCTAATTGTACATCTTGCTATATTTATTAATATTACCATCATCACCATTCTCATCATCACCATTACGGCGACTACCATTTCCATCATTATAATATCTAGAGGTACATAAATCAACTTTTATGAAAACCCCTCAACTGAAAACAGTTACATGAGATATATGCTGGATTCGCCCGTCAATGTCGACGTATGAGAGCTCAACTGTTCGATCAGCTGAGCAACCTACTCAGTGAATTAGATTGAAAGTAGTTGAGTAGACCACAGCCACTTGTACCCTTCACGTGTTCATCAAGCATACTCAGTGTGGCATATATGTGACAAGGCTACTCTATCCAAGCACAGGTGCGATCCATACGACGGGCTTCTTGAGTTTCCGTCTTCCAAACTTTCCTCACATTGACTGGGAGAAGAGAAGTTGTCAGAGCTTCCCAGCCCTGGCTTTGAACCCGGGTCGACGATTTTCAAAGCAAGATTTTAGACCACACGGCCTCACGTGGGATATGTGTGAGATATAAGGGATCTATAAATGGACAGGCTCACCAGGTTTCAGTTAGAAGGGTTCAGGAGCAGCTACACTATTTCTATGAATATTTTTTTGCATTTTTAAATATATGATATCAATATTCACAATTCGTGAAAATTCCCCCAATTTCCACCGAAGGGGAAAGCGTGACAATAAAGGTTGAGGATAAATTTTGAGAATAAAACATCTCCTGAAAAAAAAAATCTTTTGGGCTTAACTTTAAAAGAGGCGAGGCACAATGTAAAATTGCTATGTATAATTACCAAAAATCTTTCACTTTGTCAATATGAAATAACTCTTTTCCATGAGTTTTAGGTGACATGTCTTACCTATTGAATACTACCCATTAAAGATCAGTCCTTATTGAATTTCGTGTATTTTAAGAAATTCGGGGTGCAAAGCCTTTATATTTAAAAGTGTACAATCAAAGTTATATGGCAGGTATGAGAATATGGCATATTAAAGGTAGATCCAACAGCAATAGAACATAAGATATGGTTACTTTATCGTCATTCTGAAAACGTTTGCATATTTAAACTAACTGATCCTTTGGCTGCAAGGTTCTCTAATAAAAAATTGATAGAATCATGAGGCTTAATTCGCGTGATAAACATGAACAGAGTATATGCAGATATGGCGTGACAGAAGCCTGACGATTGATTTAGTGTTTCCTCGAACATGTACATCCATGTAGGCATCTCTTGATAAGAAATCACGAAAGAGCACATCAGGGAACTCTTTCTAAATCTGCCGTCTCTATGACATTTCTATACTTTCCAACGTACGTGAATCAGCGATTTTAGTGTATTGCATGGGCTATGTAACCACAATATTGCTAAAACATGCCAATACAGCTAGAGGGGAGATCAACCAACAACTGTTTCTCGGAATATTTTTATTGATGTGAAATTCCCAAAGATTTGACGCAGCTGTATCGCTAGTATAGATAAGGCAAGAATTAAAAGAAAATCTGAGACTGGCATATGTTTTGATAGCTGGGTTTAACTTTGAAGTATTGCAATTAACTTACAATCGTATTCTTAAAAAGGCAATCAAATCAATGAGGCCAATTTAGAGAACTTGGGAAAAAACGAGAAGTAATCAATCTCCTTGAAAATTCTAACCACAAGTCCATGTTGAGTTACAGAGTACTGTATCTGGGATAGTCATATAATCTTTGCATGCTTCCTTGTTTTTATGTGACTTTTAATAACAAGATGTCGTTTTACCTCATTTTACATTGAATTTTAACTCAACCAACAGTCTTCTATAATTTGAACGCTATCAGATATACGGGCGACTGTAATCGAAGAATTGATAGATATCAAATGTAAAAATATTGATACTTAAATCTGGTATTGTATAATCTGGTATAATCTGGTATCTGGTATTGATAGCCTCTTCTCTATTGTGTCTTTTTGCATTCGATTTGGATAGAGGTACTAAAAAAACGACAGGAAACGATCAAGGGTACTTTCCAGATACCCCCCCCCCCCACCACTATTGTTCAAAACTGCAATGAAAAAGAGTAACACTATTACCTTTTCCCACCCTATACCTAACCGTAACCGTAACCCTAGCCCTTCCCTCGTCCTCGCCCTAAACCTAACCCTGTGGAAAAGGTGGGGGGATTCTGTCTCTGAAAGAGACGGTAGGGGGTATCTGGACAAGTGTCGGATCAAGAAATGGAAATGAGGGACTGGGTAGGGGATAGGAACAAAGGAAAAGGTATCCTAAGAGTCCGGAATTTTGGAGTCCAGATATTTAATTGTTCTTTGTTCTAGCGCACTTCCTACCTGTTATTACTACACTGATGCGTTCATTGCTTTGTACACTGTGCACTACATTCTGATAATCAATTGCATCTCACCCGTGTCCGACAGTCGCATACAGTCTCTCTGCGGATTATCTATGACAAATGTCATACGAATAAGAATGTTCAGCAATTCAATGCTTCTTTGAAATGTCGTCCGTCATCATTCACATAATTCCGCCGTATTTACCTGCTTATCTATACATGGCCTGAAGTATTGCCGCACATGTTGTGTAAACGTTGACCATTTCCACACTCCAGCAAAAAGCGTAACCGTTGTCACAGTTATAAAGGAACCAGGGAAAAAACACAGGCTCTATTCTGTGCTTTGTCCTCTGCACCGATAATGCAAAGAAAGTCTCTAACTTTGTCCGTTGTTATTTGTAGTTACAAATAAGTCGAGCATGCTTCCATACCGTATCCCATGTGTGTTCGAAGGAATAACAAAAAACCCCGAGCGTGTGGAGGCCAACTTGCTTCGTTTGTCTAAGATTCGTTAAAATTTGTTTGAAACTTCAATAATCCCGCAATAGCTAACGAAATAACTGGAATCAATCGTAAATCCCCTCACACCATACGATTGTCTACGATACCATACGATTGACTACGATACCATACGATTGTCTGCGATATTCTGCGAGTATCTCCGATGTATCTACAATCAAGTTTTGTAGTAGATTGTATAGTGGAAAGCTGCCTGATAAGATACTGACGAAAAAGAACAATTTAAGTACCATTTGTTATGTTCAGATGATCTGGATTAGGTTCCTTGCTTGAGCAGCGAAGACACTTCGTTTAACCTTTGTTTACATAGAGCAAAGTGCCTTTCTCGATCTCTTACGTTTATCGATGGACGGTCTCTAAATCGATGCAGCAGTGAAAGTGGCCGGCTCCAAAGCACTTGACCATGACTTGTTTGCTAAAGGTATCACTAGTTTTGAATGACTACTCTTATTCTGACAACTGTTACTATAAAAGTAAAACAGTTTGAGCTGAAAGGAAAATAATGGAAAAATAACAAGAGCAAATTCAGAAATTACGTAGCAACAGATAGTTACTATAATGCTACATGCGAAAGAAAGACATCGATATAATGTTCTTTTCCTTGTTGAAGATATCTTGAAGTAAAGATTTGTAAGATCAATTTCTGTTCAAAGGCTGGTGGAGCAAGGTAACAAGTTGGTAGTACATGAAGCACATGATTAACTTTATGACATGGTTTAGGAAACTTTCACTTTCAGTAAGAAACCAACTCGTAGGAAAGGATAGGAGACATGGCTATGCGTGATAAAGTTTCTCGGATGTATCCATCGAGGGAGTGATTCTCTGGGTTGATTCGTTGCCGAAATGCTCGTTTGGGGAAATGATAGTGTTTGTAATGACTGAATGTAGACATCGGTGTTGTAAAATATCGAAGATGAAAATCGTGGGACCACGGGGAATCGAACCCACGGTCTCCGCATTGCGCAACACGTCGCTCTTCCACTAAGCTACGGTCCCT
>JAAAKL020007193.1:0-17153 GCA_010016065.2 Carybdea cf. marsupialis auct. non (Linnaeus, 1758) | reverse complement strand
TTAGAAAAGACTTTTTCACTATTCAATAAATAGATATCAATAGTAGATAGAACAGTGAAAGTTTGATTCTAGCTCCACTTATTTAAAAGATGAGTGTGAGCGTATTGTAATTACCACGTGGCCCCTTGTCTCCGCCAAAAATTAGTCATCACATTGGGAATTTGAATATTGCTGTACTAACAATATTCAGCAGGTTGAATGCTCCAACATGGCTGCACCAGGGTCATCTGTCGTAATTTTGATGGACAATATCTAGAGGATGGTTCTTTTACGAAGCAAATTGATGAGTTCACGAACTATTTTACTTTGCTACTGAAACTTGTGTAGTTAGGCACTCGTTTGACCTTTCAATCTTTCACTGTAAACGTGATTACTAAGCTTCAAATCATTTTTTCTAATCTTCTTCTACGGAATATTGATTGATTTATAAAGACCATACCAGCCGTTGCTTTCCGCGTAGGTTTTCTCAGCAGATTTAAACAAAATTTTTGAGCAGGACAAAAAGCTAATATAAAGTTCTCTGTAAGTAGGGCCCGCCCCTTATCAGAGCGAGGAAGGAAATGTCGCTTAGTATAAACTTTTGCTCTTAAACTATAATTTATGTGACAGCAATGACCTTGCGCAATTTGATTGTCACTGACAGCCTCGTCCGTTAGGACAGTACCTAATTTATGAACATGTGACTGTTGCAGCTGTATTTACCAGTGTACTTGGCCCCCATTTTGTAAAAAGTTACCCAAAGCTACAAGTACTTAAACCAAGGTTGGTCTTGTGGACAATAGTCAAGATGATCGAGTCAAAATGATCGAGCCTAGCTTTCACAATAGTTGTATTTTGTGATACTCTGAATTGAAATAAGCCAAGAGGACGCACTGTGTCAGTACTCATGTGTCTATTCACATAGACTTACTCCTCACAGAAAGATTTGAATCTACGGTTTACAAGTCGTTTGTTGGTTGCTAAGGAATTGCCAGGAAGATTTGACCAGCTAGGTATCTTATATTTTACTTCTTGTACATCTTAGCCCTTCTAACAAATAGTCGAGGAGGTGTGTTTATCATTTAGGTTCTTTACTGTTTGTGATTCTGTGCTATGTTATTTTATGATCACCAGTTAAGACGAAATGAAGTGATTTTTTTCAGTATTTAATAGACTCTTCCATGCATATTTTAAAACAGTCTGTTTTATTTAACTACGTGTTTACTTTTTAGATGTTTAACTTTAAAGTTCAGAATTTGCTTCCTGCCCGAGTTATTTTTGTACGCAGTCACAGCGCTCGGGTCCAAATCCCTTTGTGTATTGCAGGACCTCTTGTACTATATTCATCCACAGTAATTTTATACGGCTTCAACAAATAAGAACAATTTTTGGACAAATTTATCTGGACTAGTTTGATAACTTATTTTAATGATTAGAGTATCCTCAAAAATAGAAGTTATCAGTGAACGAGGGTATTCTTTTATGAATATTTGAGAAAAACAAAAATGAGTCGAATTGTTACATTTAGAGCATTGGACAAACAGATCAGAATCAAGGTGCTCAAATAATAGAAAATTTTAATAAAAATTAAATTAAATTAGAATTAAATTTTAAAAATTAAATTAGAATTAAATTAAAAAGTTAAATTAGAATTAAATCAAAAATTTAAATTAGAATTAAATTAAAAATTTAAATTAGAATTAAACAAAAAAATTAAATTAGAGTTAAATTAAAAAATTAAATTAGAATTAAACAAAAAAATTAAATTAGAGTTAAATTACAAAATTAAATTAGAATTAAATTTAAAAATTTAATTCAAATTAAAATGTAAAAATTATTTATGATTTCTAATGTGCATTGAAGATTACGTTACGATGGGTTAGTCGCTCCTTCAAGGTGGTTGGTGGTCAATGTCGTGTTAACGGAAATGTTGCAGAGGCCACCTCTGATGGGAGCGGTATGCCGCCGGGTCACCAGTGATTTCTACAGTGAGAAGAACAAGGGTGCTCTAACGTCCCGCTTTATCCCAGTGGTGTCAAAACATAACTGAACAAAGAGCAAATCGTAACGTGTATGCAGAAAATACTCAATAACAGTTAACATAAGGGAGAAATATTTATTATGGGGATTTCAACTGAGTATATTTCTTAGGAAATGCCGTCGGTAGGTTGTAGCAACATTTGGAAGGAGGGTAAGTATGTATGTTATCATGGAGACAACACTCCGCTACGAAAACACACAATTTATTTTCTTTCTCATGAGAATCCTACCAAACATATTTCCCAATGGAAACGAGTTCCTCAGCTGCCGAAAACCTATTAGTAGCGGTAGCTTTCATATCGTTTTTAGAAGAGGTCTTTGCGGCCAAGGTCACCATTTAAATTCACACCTTGGATCAGAAAGCGCATTGAAGTTATGAGGTGCTCAGAGGGTGCTGTAAGGAGAGGGGATGTAAAGCACCGTATCCTTTGACTGTAGAGCTATCGGACGGTAGATGTAAACCATTTCAAGTCTCGGGGGTTGGGGAGGTGGCTTTTCCTTAAACGTTTTGAACGGTAATAGATGCAGACCTCTAGTTTTGTGACCTTTATTAACTTTTATCAGAGTATGAAAAGAGAACAGATATGAAATAATGTGCGTAATTAATGGCGTGGTCACGACGTTTTCGACGGACGGCAACTCATAATTTCATTTCTCCTCGTTAGATGTCGAATTAAACGGTGATAACATAGAGTTTAGTTCATATTTAACGCCGTTTGATTGCAACTGACTGAGAATCTGATAATCTGCTAATGATTTTAGATATTTTTATTATTCTTGGATGACAAAATATAATATAGTAGGATATAGAAAGACTGTAATAAAAAGCAGTGATCAAGCTCTTAATTCCGCCAACTTTACATTTTTTTCATCAATGTTTTGATGTCAAGTTGTTTAAGATACATTGTTTTCGTTTAGTTTGCCTGCCCTAGTTTATGTCATACATCATTGATTCATCTTCATTGTTTGACTTTGACGTCAGCGCTACGATTAATGATCAAAAGCGTTTTGTTAGTGTTGCATGCTTTTGCTTATAGAATCCATAAAATAGTCGCTGAAGCGAAGAAAACGCAAGTTGGCTTAGAACTTTAACCCACTTGACAAAATTGTATAACCGATCGTAAATATTCTCGTGAACACTTGCTTAAAGGACGTCAAAATATATATATTTGTACAATAATCCGTTGTGCATAGTCTGAGATTACTTTCAGACAATTCTGGTGACGGAAAACCAAGAGGAACCAGGGGTACTTAATCAAAGCTACCTTGAGCATAAGAAGCCTTCCTCCACCCCATCACACCCTACCCGTCTTACAAAGGGCTAAAATATTTGCGTCTTTTAGGGGTTAAGATGTGGCTAGACATATCCACCAACTAGCTACTTCTTGCCTTTATCACCTTCTTAGTTCGATTACGCCAGTGCATCATAACATATGTGTATTGTAATCCAAGTGCCAAATAAATTAAGTTAAGATCTGATCAGGTAAGCTGCTACTTGATTTAATTTCTAGTCAATTTAGGAAATAGGTACTCCATTTACAAAAGATGCTGGTACAATTAAATGAGTAATTAACTTGACAAAGGCATCATTCAAGGTGCCACACACGTATTTAGGTACGCAATCAGTGACGGTTTAGCAAATGAGGGAATTAGCTGAACAAACAAGAAACACATCTGGCATGTAATTAGTTAATTGCCCATGGTACGTGGAACATCTGGGATCCGTCTGCTAGATCTGTCGATTTTTTTGGTAAGAATCCAGTATTCATTTTCACCTGGAATGAATATTTTAAAGAAAAGAAGAGTCTACTGTGAGGTAACAGTGGAATGTGTCGGCTGAAATTGAATGACGGTGTTATGAGCTTAAATACCAAAATAAACTTATCTTTTTTATAATTAATGATTTTAGTAAAGAATTTTTCTCTCGTTTCGCTTCCACAAAATCAGGAGACTAAACTTAAGATGTGTTACAGATTTAAACATCGGTAAATTTAGCGAATCTGTTTCGTTGATTCTTGAAAATTATCTTTACATATCCTCTACATGTTTAAAGAAACTATTTAAGAATATCCATTGCAGTACTTTGTTGATTTTGAAAGGTCTATTAAAACTGCACACTATAGCGAAAACACATTTCGCGTAATAGGCAGAGCTAGGTCAGCTTTTCACCTAGCCGTTCTCAAATCCGTCCATATCAAAGTAACAAAACCGTTGCTTTGCAGACAAAAAGAATTTGCTTTTTCATAGGGCCTTTTCAGCTATTTTTTTAGTTTAACATACACTGATTAGTTACTTTTAAAACACAGTTTGGTATAAGTTTTATTGATTTCTTCCTATCTCAATTCTGAAGATTTTGTACTCTAAGGAGTGTCAGACGAAAAAAGCTCTTCAGTACTAAAATCTTTTCGCTATTTCGTGCAGTTTTATTGTTTTGTACCATCATCAAACTATTTGAAAGGTCTGTTAAACAAGGCTGGTCGTTTACTAGAACCATCTCTGTGGTGCATGTTCGTTAAATGTGTGAAGTTAACCGTCATTTTTTAATAACTAGAGCAAATCAAAGCAGATCAGATTATGAACAGTAGTAGTGATAAGTGGCCTATGTGGAGTTGCCGTTAGCTATTTGTGTACAGTTCCAGACGTGATAAGAGTCACTGCAATATCTTAACACGTTTTCCTTGCCACCAGGTTACCCTCACCGCTGTATTGTGAGTATTTGCAAAACTTGACATTACTGTGCGCCGTATTCGTGAAAGGAAATTTTTTTGCATTTTCTCGTGCTGACGACGTTTTGACTATTTATCAATTCAGAGAAAAGGGCCGTTGATAACTACCGATCCCCTCCTCTTTTACGTTGCTTGTTCAGGGCAATTTTGAACAAGGGTAGATAATCTTCAGAGACCGGTTAATCAAAGCATACAAAAAAGTCCTCTCGATTAAAAATTTGCGTACCAAGCGCTGTTCAAAGCTGCACAACAGCAATTCATTTGAGAGCTCAAAAAGCCCTCACTCAACAGAATTTTATTATAGCTTTACTATATATACATGCTAATAATCCTGTATTTCTATCCAACATGAGTGTCTTCTACTAATTAATATATATTTGTGATGAAGCGTGATTTAATTCTCCCCCTATGAGAATTGCTTAACTCAATGATACATTTATTTCCGAAGGGTTTATTTTGTGGAAAGATTAGTCAATTAAATGATTTATGGATAATCAAGACTCAAGGAATGGTACTGCAGTAATCACTGTAAATTTTAGTCAATCAGCCAGTTAATAAATTGGACGGTCATTTCGTTGATTAGTTTGTTTGTTAGTTTGTTACTTGACTAAGTTATTTAATTTGTTATGTATTTAGCTAGTTTTGTTTACTTTAGTTAGTTAGTTAGTTAGTTAGTTAGTTAGTTAGTTAGCTAGTTAGTTAATCAGTCAGTTAATTACTTTTGGTAGGCAGTTAGTTTATTAGTTAGTTTGTTTGTTAGTTTGTTACCGCACGTATTTTTTTCATTTGTTGTGTATTTAGTTAGTTTTGTTTGTTTGTTTGTTTGTCAGTTAGTTAGTTATTTTAGTTAGTTAGCTAGTTAGTTAGTTACTAACTTATTTACTTTAGGTAGGCTGTTAGTTAGTTAGAAGCAACTAACTAGTGCTTTGTTTGTCAGGAAGTTACTCTAGATATCTAGTTAGTTTGTTTATCAGGAAGTTATTTAGTTAGCTAGTTAAGTAGTTAGCTGCTTTATCAAGCCGCTGGCGTAGCCCATTTTAAGCCTTTAGAATGACCAAGCCCTCTGCTTTGGTTGGCAGGTACAATCGTTGGACGTACTGATATCCATTTCAGTATAAGATAAATTAAGATTTCTCATATTGATTCCTATGTACCCCTATGTCCATATTCTTAGTTTTACTACAGCAAGCGACATGAGAGTACGTTGAAATTCAGGTCATGCAAAAATTTTTAAAGCTTTGCTTACGGTTAGCTTTTCAAAAGCGTTGACTTGATAATGTGGTTAGCAATTCTAGTTTTTGTATGCCGCAGAATTTACGAAACTTATTCAGGTCTGGACAGCTCATAAGTTGACATGTTATAGTTTGTTTAATGGCATTTGAGGTCGACAACCGACATGCCATTTAATGACTGATCATATGGAATTGGAAAGACTCGAATGACTTGTCATTTCAGCTGGCGCCCTTTTTTAACCGGGATGTCGTTGTGCTAATTGCTACAATACTGGGGTCTCACTGTACGTCGGTAGTAAATGAAACTAGGACAACAGAATAGGACAACTTGATCAAAAGAGATATCTGGAAGGTTGTTGATATGTTGACGGTAGGATTTTGTATTAATAGTTTATACGCTGTGAGCGGTTTCCAAGTTTCTACTTAAGAAGAAAACATCATTACTAAGTGCTTTAAAAGAAACAGGATGCCATAACATCGCTACAGCTCAGGATGCTATCTGTAGAGCAGAAGTAACTCCTGGAGCAGTGTCTCTTGTTCACCGCCGAATCAGTAAAGTCATCAGAGGCATAATCCAAGAATATGGACTGACAGTCGTAAAACTATGCTCGTCATTGGTGCAAACGCAAAACTCGTAGCTCTTTTACACATTGTGACATTTTAAAAAGAAAGTCTTTTAATTGCACATTTATTTTATGACTGAACTTTGTAAAATATTGTTTCCTATGCTTCCCTTCCGAGCGGAGTGATGTTTCTGGGCGTAAAATAATAAGTGGTCGTGGGCATACCCTTGTCTTGCTAACAGAGCGGTGTTTCTGGGCGCCCCCCCTTTTGGATGAGGTCACAATCAGAAGCCGTATGTCAGCTGTACAAAACATTAGGGTAAAGAGAGTATGAGTGGCATTACAGAATGTCACTGTGGGAAAATCACTCATTTGATTGAAGTTTTACGAAAAATACGAAGGGTTTTATTTTATTGGGAAAGCTCGATGATGTGGGTGGTAAATTTTGTAAGGTGCTGATAACCAAAACTCAAGGGATGGCAAAGCGAGGAAGTGCTATAAGTGTGTTCTGATGTTTTTGCATATGTGGAAACATGCACCGCTAAAGTTCCAGTGTTTGCATCGGAGATCATAGTATTTATGAGAACACGATCGTAATTCAAATTTCCTTGTATTTTTTTAACTTAGTCGGTCAGGCAGTTGCAGTAAACTGCGCATTTATGCGCGAACACCAAATTTCTTTGCACTATTATAAGCTTAGTTCATGCAAAGACCAACCCTTTGGTGAAGTCGAGCCCATGAATGAAGTTAATAACGGAAGGGAGTGGTGACGCGCTGTGGTCTAGTGGATAAGTTCCTTGCCTTCAGTTCAAGAGGGTCAGGATCCAAATCCGGGAAGGGCTATTGGTGACGTCAGGAAGGGCATCCGGTCTTAAAGTGCTCTCTGCTCCAATAAGTCCCATGTACATTGGCACCGCTCTAGCCCCAGCAAAGGGGAGTGCACGGCGTTAAAATCGTATCATCATCAACGGGAGAGAGTCTGGATACTGCTGTCAAAAGTTAGGAAAGCTGAGAAAGCTGCAACGTAAACCTTGAATCTAGTGGAAAGTTGCGTGTTTGAATGCGAGTCGACTTCAAAAACATTCAAATGCAAGACAGGATATTAACCACGGACTGTTATTCATATTATCAACCCTCAAATAAGGGCGATTGCAATGGTTGCTGAATAACAATTTCGTTTTATGAAATTACTGATCATGTATGATTAGAGTGATAATGATGATTTACACTCGTATATTCTCTTATTTACCCATTAGTTCTACGTAAATTGTACGAACTTGTATTTCCTATCGGTTAGGGTTTGATTAGGATATGGTATCGCATCCAACGATCACAGAGTTTGTCATATGCTACGTATAGAATTGAAATTAAATACATATTTGCTAACCCGCCATCATGGAATGTTTTATGCGGCATATAGACAAAATATTTGAAGACTGAATGTTTAAATTTGAAAAGAAGTGGTCAATTCCTCATTTAAAAGTGCTTATTTATCTCTTTCCGACCGTGTCCCATCATCAATACTTCCTTAATATAATTGAACTAAACTAAACTTTTGAAATACAATAAATTCAATAAAAACATAGACTTTGTAGTGAGCAAACAACATGGCAAACTAGAAACTGTGTTGAAGAGCGATTGTAATTAGCGTTACAGGCATGGCTAGCTAATGGTCGACGTCTCAGAAATAGAGGGTTGTTTAATATTTAGTTAAAGTCAGTTCAGGTAAGCAAGAAACATCTTCATATAGAAGTAAATCAAAAACGGGTTTAGAACTATCACGACAGAATGGTCCATCTACATTGATTAAGATTGTACTGCAGATAAAAAAGAGACCCGGTGTGGCTGTACGTAAACATTGCAGATACTAAGTAAACACGTAATCATGTTTATTAATACATAGGCCCATCTAAGTACCTATTTATTTTGTGTATTGTGATTAATAGGCATTTGATTTTCAGATCAGAGTAAACATATATAAATAGTTCGTTTTACAGGCAGCTGAGACAAAACAGTTCCGGATTATTACTTGTGGTTCGTTTCTACGTAATACATGATTTCTTTTGCTTCTAAATTTCACCCCATCTACCGTTAAAGTCCATGTATAAAACATTTTGATATATGTATTTGCACGAGAAGAAGTTCTGACTCAATCCTGCATTCTTCTTGCAAATGCCGATGCTATTTAACTTTTATGATTATATGTTTATAAACTACATCTTGAGGCACTTTTAAATTTTAAGGAGGGTGCATGAAGAATGAATATAAGATGTGTTTGTTTTTTCTAGAAATGTCTTATCTTTGTATCATTATTTAATAAGGTTTTGACTGCGTTTGCATGTGAATTAATTTCAGAAAGGTAGACCTTAATATTTTTTGCTTTCGGACACGACATTGCATGATAAAATTCATTGAGCATACAGTGGACACTATCTGCTTGGAGATATGTCTCTTGATTTTTTTGGCATGTGATTAATTTCCTGTAATTAGAATTAGTTGATAATGTATAATACATAATATATTTACTGGCAAGCTGTGACGTAAAGGTGATTTCTTTATTGTAGATTATATTTTCGTTGTTTGTTGAGACAAAACAAGCAACATTCACCCTCGCTCTGTAGACCACGCTTCGTCATCCCTTGCAGCTTGTAATTTTTTTCGAATGATATTTTTAAAGAAAGTTGAATGATAATACATGTTAAAATATGTGTAACTATGGTTTAGCAGTCCTTGTTCTGATGACTATCGTCAATTGTACCATTTTATCAGAAGCTTTGTTATCGTGACCTCGTGGTGTTTTGTAAGTGTCCAGAAGGTTTTTAACAAACGTCAAATAGGAGTTTTACATCCATTTGCAAGGTAACACGTTCGATTGCCTTTCGTCAGTGGCCATTCTTATTGTGACCCCGTATTTTCAAAGTGCCAGTATCACCTGCTCCTCTATCCAGCTGTTGAGAGCGATATACAGCAGTATCACACCTCACCCGCGTTTTAGTACGTCCACATAATGGACAGGTAGTCTTGTTTACCAGCAATCTCATCATCTGAACAGTTTGAAAATGTTGACGTTGAATGTTCTGATAGAGCGAATATGGAAATGGATTACTTAAGGTGAGGAACACACTTATTGTAGGTACGATAGATTTAATCGAGTTCCTTATTTAAGTATTAAACAGATACATACCTTGCTACTTTAATGTGTGAAATGCTAAGATCAAATTTACGTTTCTAATCGTAATATAAACTTGAGTTCGAATGATGTAGGAACCGGTAGTCGCTTCTTGTTTTTTGGAATTTGTGGTCCCGTGCTGGATCTCCGCCCCTTCCAATGCGATTATAAGATTGGAAAGGATGTTTATACTTCAGTACGGCGAGCAGAATTCAGTATTGTTTACATTACCGTACCTTCATGGTATTATTGTTAGCATACAGCTGATGTTCATCTTATCCAGTAGATAAAAATTGATTTCCTTACTTGTTTAGCAAATGTGTTTTGAATTTTAAGTAAGTAAGCTCCTACATTCGGTTATGATCTTCTCTGAGGTAACTTCTGCGAAATTCATACTGATTTGCATGTTTACCTGCCTGTCATCTTAAGTAAATAGCCTTGATGTTCTTGATATTTGGGCATGTTCGTGTGCTATATGCAATATACCAAGAGCACACGGGTTCTAATTTTATGATGCCTTACCCAGTAATATTTTTCTTCTTTCGTTCTCTTGATTCTTGCCTTGTTGCTGTTAGTGTCATCTGTTTGCTTTTGTCTGGCAAGTAAGCTACATGTTGCATTTCTCCGCTTCTGTTACTTTCTATTCACCTAGTCGTAACGTTTTACACAACGCTCTACATTTTGTAAAAAATGCGCTGAAGCTTGTACGTTTTTGGATGTACACAGCTGAATCATTTTCCGGCCATGCTTCTCTAAGCATTCGTCGTCTTACCCATTTCTCGATTACTGACATCATCGACCATAAAATGCCTTGCCATTCGTGCAAGTATATCACCATACTTTATGTATTGGATTTGAACTCATGTTTCTTTTGTGAAACTCACATATACCATCTGATATTTTTATTTTTATTTTTAACGGGAATAACATTTTCTTTTTTTGAGCTATTATGTGACCTCCACTTTGTCAGTTTTCTGTTGAAGAGCTTCAAACGTTCATGCTTACAAGACATTTCTGCTTGGTCAAAAATCTCCAAATTCTCTATCCACAAGGGGTAGTAATTAGCTTTATCTTTACATTAAACTTAAATGGTTTATGGTTGAATTTACTATTATTACCATATGTTGAATGATTTAAGCAGTATTTATAGTCAGCGTTTAAAGAAAAGTTTTTGACCAAGGAATGAAAAGGGCCCTAAAGAAAACCGGCCCTTCCATGCTAGCGCTATTACCTTGGTTATTTAGGTTTTTATAACTCCTTATTTATATGAATCTTTGTAGGTCGATCATTGTTTTCATAATGAGGATGAGACCGCACGTAAATGTTAGCTGATTAACGTGCCTAACGCTTCTGTGTGAGTTGTGACTACCTTGAGGCTTGCTAGGGGATGAAGAGCTTCCATGACCACGGTAGAGGAGAGCATGATCGCGAGTATAATGTGCCGTGAGGCGCCCTGGTTGTGTCTGAATATACGACGGCAGCTTTGCCCGTCACAGCCTCCAGTGCAAGGGGGAACAACGTCATAACCATGATGTGATGTAATTGGTTTGACGTAGCTTGAAGATGGTACACGTGTAATTTCTAATACATGAGATAGAGCTACGGCAATTGTACGGTAGTAGAACCTGACAACTGAAAAATGGGATACCAGATGGACTTAGATTTGTGTTGCTTTTGGTGAGTGTTGTGCTACAGTGGTGATGGTTTCGATTCTGATGATCTTGGTAACTGAGACAATGTCGTCTGTCGTCTTCATCGTATTTTAATATTTTACATTTTGGAAATCGCTAATTGGATTGGGCAAATAGTTGAAGATAATTTCTTGCAAAAAAACCAACCTTGTATCCACACAACGATGTTTGACTTCGTGCTTGATATGCAACTTCGTTTCTACTTGAAGATCCTCCGGGTAAAGTTAACTTAGATCTTTGCAAGAACGAAAAGAGAAACGTCTTTACATATCATTCTTCACACATCACTCATTAAGCATTGCAGTGACTTTTGGCTACCCATTAAGGTTTGTCTTTGAACAGTCGCCTCCTGTCGTCTGCCTTAACTTTTAAAGCTGAAAAGAGGGGGTTTAAAATGCATAGTACATCGTACGTATATCATTTGTTCTTTATGGAAGAACTCTAGGCAACGAGCACATGAGGTCTTTTTAAAAATGATATAATTTCAGCTTCGATTTAGAAGCATGAAGCGGCTGGTACTCTGTTGGCTTGTCGTGTGACTTGAAACACAAGTTTAACAGTCGTAGGATGGTATGGCGTTTTATTTTTAAGTTATTTTTATTTCCTCTTGGCAGTACCATTGAGCTGGGCTGGCTGTAATATGTTTGTGTAGTAGCTGTTTGACAGACAGGTTTTGAAGAGAGACATATCTTGTGTTGATAACAGAAAAGCATTCGCATTTTGTTTATTGCTTAATTTTTTTGCGCTTTGTTATACCTGTCAAATTTTATGTATTGTAACACATGAGCAAATTCCATTTCTTAGTGCAGCAATATCTGTGGAACTACAATTTATAGGAATAAATGAATCTAAGGAACCGACATGGCAGTGGGAGTGACGTAAAGTCTTTCGCTGAATATTTTAGAATAGAAAATATCCAAACATAGGTGTTACTCGTCAAGTAACCAACTCTAACATTTGCCCGAAAATGGAGGTCAGCTGATATCTGACTGAATTTGTAAAATGTAACTATCAAACACGAAAATAATACAGTAAAATAACCAACCACGGCAGCAATAACATAGTAAGAGCGTAAACGGTCAGTCAGATACCTTCGCTCGAAACAAGAAACCAACATATAACATTTTCACTATCATTATCCGCGTGTGTTGTAACGCAATATATTTGGATGTGTTACGTTTGCTAGCTTAGTGTTCCAAAGTTCTACGCATTCGTTGTCATAGCCTATCATGGGCGGGTTTCGGGACCTTTGGGTCTCGGGACATTTGGGTCTCGGGACATTTGGATCTCGGGACATTTGGATCTCGGGACATTTGGATCTTTGAACATTTAAATTTCGGGACGTTGAGGTTTCGGGACATTTAGGTTTCGGAACATTTTGCTTTCGGGACATTTGGATTTCGGGACATTTTGCTTTTGGGACATTTAGGTTTCGGAACATTTAGGTTTCAGGACATTTGGACTCAGATCTCCGGAATCCTTATTTGTATTTCGGCCTTTTCAATCCGGAAGACTCTCGACATGGCTTAAGAATGAAGGATTAAAGTATTCAAAGCGACTCCTTTAATTTTCATTTAGTGATATGACGTTGCCTATGCGCTGATAGGTTGATAAGCCATGTTATTAACAAGACTGTAATGTTTCAATTTTATGGCTAACATTTCTCAAATACATGAACCTTTTAAAGTTAGGTCTTATTATCCGCGAAGGGAGCAGAACTAGCCATAGAAAAACTTCAAAGGTATATCTAGCCTCCGCTGTGCGGGAGTGAGATGGGGCTCTCTTGGTCGACGAGAAGTAAAATTTTGGGGTTTACCACAAACTGAACAAAACGTTTGACCCGGCTTGCGTCGGTAAGGATTTGGCGATTGAAGGGGCCGTTGAATACTGTCATACCTAGCTATTTTATAACTTGTTTTATGTTAAACGTGTATTCCCTTATTTTGTGTCACGGAAACCCCCCTTTTTCGTTACCTCCCTTTTTGTATTCGTCATGTCCGTTGTAGGTAGCTTACATATACCAACGTTTCAGGAACACAGTTATTTCAACACTCGCTAATTCCCACCTTAATTCAGTCTTGAGACTGAGCAGAGTCATTCCATGCTCCCCCGAGAGTCCATGTTTGTGAATGTCGTCATCAGCAGCAGCTGCAGCAGCTTGTCGTGCCACTGCAGGCAAATAGCCTCCACAAGGTTCGTCATTCGTTTCTGTCTTGGGCTCGCCTCGTCTACGTTATGCCAGCTTTCTCTTCAATAGAGCCGCGCCACCTTTTCGTGGGTCTTCCGCGTGGGAATCTAACCCGGGAATCTACTCCGTGGTCTTGTTTGCCCATCTGTTAGTGTCCATTCTGACTACATGTCATGCCCACTTCCCTTCCATTTGGTTTATTTTCTGGAGAATGTGTTGGACTCCTGTTTTTGTCTTATCACTTCTTTTCGGACCTTGTCCTTTCGTGTAACACGCAGAATGGTTCTCTCCATAATCCTCTAGGTTGCTGCTAGCTTGTTTGCAAGTCATGTTTGTATACGTAATTGATGGAATAATATCGATATACTAATCATCTATATGTTCAATATCGGTTATAACATTTCCTAAGCAATTAAGCGAAAAGTAACTTAGAGGTAAAAATCGAACCCAATACACCTAATGTAGCTGATTGACTGGAAATAAGTAGTCACAATGGCGAATCTGGTGGTAGTGCTACAACTCATCATCCAAGTGTAATTTTTGAAAGGTAGATCGCTTCCTTAAACATTCCTGCAGAGTTCTTTAGCACAAGCCCTGTGACTCTTTTTGATGCCGCATGGTACATAAACCTTCTTTCTGAAACTTGTGGTTCTCCCGTATTGATTTAAAAACATCAGGTCACGACTGAACAACCATAATTGTCTAGTCATTGGCTATGATCAGCTGTGCACTACGAGGGACAGCTCACTGTATTATTTAACCTTCTTAGCCAAAATATTACCATAATAGTCGAGTGTCGAGGCATGGGGAAACACTGACATTAAACGTTTGATAACAGAAACGCTGCAATGCTCACTACAATGGCAGTGACTGTGATCAGGTGGAGTAGCAGCGCGTAACACAGGGTCCTTTGGCCGCATTGGGATTGTCGTATATTTTTCGAAGCTTTATAAAGAACAGGATAGACTTCACGATTTCCGAAGGAGCTCTGGATCTTTGCTTTCAGAAGAGTAATTAACTCAATGCGTAAAGATCGATATTGTGAGAAGTGTTTTCAAACCCGATCATAACATTCAACAGTTTAGGTTCCCATTGATCAATTCGTAAATTAGTAGGGTTTTGGAAATAGGTTCACTCAGCTCTGTAGCCAAGGGGAGCTGGAGCACGTGGCCTCTCCAGAAATTACAAATGCCCCCATACAAACCTTTGTAGCAAAGTACACGTGATACGTACAAATAGCGTAAAATGAGGTTGAGTTTCGCCAAATAGAGTTGGCTTGCAAAGCCCTAGGGTTCACGACTGAAAATATTACTGACCATGGTACTTATCTCCTTGCTTCTTTTTGTCGAAAGAGTTGTTTTGCTTTTGCAAACTGTGACATACAGTGCTTTTATAGATCCTCTGCAAGGAACACCCTGCGAAGATATTTAAACCCGTTGTATAATCACCGAACGTAGAACGTACCTTGTATGTAAGATTACTTGTTCCATAAATTGCACTGCCTCAAGGAAGAATCGTTTAACGCATTGCCGTTCTATTCCACTCCTTTTCTTTAAAAGAGCAT
Organism: Carybdea cf. marsupialis auct. non (Linnaeus, 1758); assembly: GCA_010016065.2. Classification (NCBI taxonomy): domain Eukaryota; kingdom Metazoa; phylum Cnidaria; class Cubozoa; order Carybdeida; family Carybdeidae; genus Carybdea; species Carybdea cf. marsupialis auct. non (Linnaeus, 1758). The sequence goes on along the minus strand of JAAAKL020007193.1, from coordinate 2,001 downwards.
AATCGTTACGTAGGAATGAAGTGCACTGATCAGTCGTTACCTAGAATCTGGAGTTTATCACTGATTCCACAATAATCGGATGTTCTTCTAGTCGTCTTCAGGTCTTCGTATCGGTTAAACATTAGCCAATGTATTACTTTTTTGACTATGTGATGTGCAATCTTGATAAAAGGTCATCGTTAACATTTCTTTGATAGATCCAGTGTCTTCTTGACGGTAACTCTTCCTATTGTTTTTATTGTAGCGACCGCATATTTGGTTTGTTTGTTTCATTTCAATTACAGTGCCTTCAACGTTTTATTGTATTCCATTTCACGTTTTTCAATGAGTGACTGGGTCTTTTAATGTAAACTGTCCACGAATTGGACTAGGTGCCCCATGAAATTAGAATGCGACTGTAAGTATGTAAATACAGTTGAATCACTTGGACGTAGCCCGGTTATTTCTACCTTTTCAAGCCTTGTTGTTGTTGATGTTTCCATTTTACAATGTTTTAGCGTGCCTAGACTAACTGATTTTTTCCACAAACTAAACATTAGGGACAGTTAGCTCCTGCTGTTCATTTCATGAAAGTATAAAGATGTGTTGTTGTTTTTTCGGTATCTCTCAGACTTCTCCTTTTGAATCACCGTTTTATTTCTTTCCAGTTTAGCCCATCGACATTGGACAAGAACGGCTTTGACGACAGATAACAAGTCAGCAAGAGACCTTCTGAATATAACGTAAAACTTGCTGCAGCTGATTAGGTAGGTAGTCATCAGTGTCTCTCCGCTTATGAGCGATGTACAAAAATACGTAGGTCGTAAACCAAACATATTTTGTGTTTTGGAAGACCCAAAAGAGCGGAAATCCCGTTTCTAGTTTATTTAGAAAAGTGGCATCATATTGCATGCTTGGAAAACGTTTAAGCGTATACATAGGGTGCTTTCTTCCATAACAACTTATTTATTTTACAGGATTAAAGGACTGGATTTTGCATCCGCTTCAATTTTTTAAATTTTTTCTTAATTTCATCTTTTACGCCCTCTTTAATTTGTAACAACGTTCTTTGTATCTTCGTCGACTTGAGATCATTTCTTTGCGTCATATTTAAACTTCAGATATAATTTTGTACATCCACCTAAATTCGACAACACCGAGTCATACCCAATAATTAATAATCTGTATACTTTGACAAGTGTTTGGCAAAAAGCTTTGGCAGTAAACCTGCTCTTTGATGTATTCTGTGTGCGTTATACCCTAAACCGATGGCTTTAAGTAAGAAGCTTACCGTTGCTATATAAATTTGCGTGTTGCCAAGGGACAGCTTAAGTTGATTTTGATTGTTCAGATTATGGATATGGGTTGAAGATTTGCTTTGGGAGGATTACAACTTTACCAGTTGGTTGCTGCTAGAAACTGGACGATTGAACTCGTAAGTCCAGTTAATATTTAGGAAGTAAGTAGCTTTCAGCTGATTCCTATAATTATAAAAATAGAAATCTAAATCCTTCTGTATTTACTCAACTTTGCCAAATACTAATCGGTTATCAAGCCATGACTATCGCGCAGATTTATGTGTAATTAACAAGATATCATTTCCTGTAGTTGCATTTCATATGTATTCGTTTAAGAATTGATGATAGTAAAATTTATCATGGTAAGAAGACAACCGTTGTAGTTGTCACATTTAATTAGACAGTACCCAAATGTTTAACTTTGTATTATTTTCGCACTGCAACTTTTAGCTTTCCAAACCACATTGAACTTTCCAAACTTCCTTGGAGTCTCATTACACTTGTTTGTTGTGCCCTTTTTTCTTCGCAACATGGTATAAATGCAGAAGGATTTTTCTTGTTTTCTACTCTTTCTAATTTCCAAACTTTTCTACCTTCTTATTTTAGCATGGCAGTTATTTCATGCCTTAGAATTCGATTGCGTCATTGTTGCATTCACCATTTTCTAGTTACCATATAATTACCATGATTTACCCATTCATATCTCTTTCTTTTTCCCTCTATG
>JAAAKL020007192.1:0-17156 GCA_010016065.2 Carybdea cf. marsupialis auct. non (Linnaeus, 1758) | reverse complement strand
GATTTGGTCCAAACTAACACGCTACTCTCGCTCGCCATTGCCGTCCATGAAACATTTGTTTTGCTGCGATCTGTTGTTTCCACACTGCAGACCACGTGACCGAAAGGTTGATTAGGTCTATTGTATAACTTGACATTTCTTTGCTCCAAACCGTAGCGCGACAGCGACTAACACAGGGTTATTTAAACAACAAAGAACTGAAGTCGGCAAGGAAATGAAACAACAGCAAAGCGAACGGACATGTCATTTGATTGGGAGAGGAATTTGCGCTAGGCAGCCAGATAGAAAATAAAGCATTTCCAAATGTCCAAATATTCACTATTGTTCTAGGAACGTAACAGTAAATTTGAGATGGTCTACGGGCATCTGTTTGAATGATACAGTGCGTGTTACATTCGACCCGCCTATCCGTCAATCCAAAACCCATCAATATATCAATTGATCAGAAAGATCAACTCATCAACTGACCAACCTATTGCTGCATCGATACATTAATCTGTCAATTCATTACCATTTTCCTGTTATTTTACCGATCCATCTACCAACATCTCAATCTATGAAGCAATAGATAGTCGAATACAGAAGCGTATCAGTGGATTAAGCCATCGCTCCATCACGTATCAAATCATGAAACGATAAAACTTGAAAATTTTCCGGACACTCAATCACCAATCAATTCACAAAGCCATCACTCAACTATCCAATCGACCTAACATTCACTAAATTTACCTGTCTATAAAGACAACGTCAGACTATGTCGATAGAGAACTCTGAAATGACCACATTGAATACGATTTCTCTACCTATCATCTTGACAACGATGTAAACACCATTAGATTATTGCAGACTTAAACTGTTGGTTGATCTGTTATTGCCATAATCACCTACTGCGCCCATGCACTTGCAATGGCTTGAGAACTCAGTATACAAAAATTGAATTTATTAAATTTTATATATTTTGCAAAACTTATTTCAATTTCCAAAAGAAAATACGAAATGCATCCATGAACTGTGCAATTCATGGATATTCATTGTACAACACAGAACCAAAAGCTCTCCTTTCACAAAGGATAATACTTGTGAAAGTTTCTCTGGCTTGAATAAATTTCATTAACTCTGTCTTTCAGCCTCCTTGACAACTTGATTCTGTTTTCTTTCTTAATCCGCTTTCGCCACTGTCAATTCTTCTTTGGAATTCATCACATCTCTTTTTAATACTAACTTCTCATGCTGCAAAATACATCTGAGTGGCATCAGAGATTATGAAACTGTGTTTCATAATCTCTAGTGGCATTCCAATTTCCAAGACTTGATTACCAATCAGTTTAAACCGCTAAACGATTTATGTTGGTGATGGATTGATTGAATAATGATTTCAGATGTAGGAGATGAACTTGAAGTCGCTTGTGCAATGCTTCACTTCCCTGTCATCCTCTTTCTTTTTTCTTTCTACTTTCTGGCCCCATTAGACAGCTGTGGTAGATAGAAAGAAAGATGAATAAAGTAAAGCAAAGAACGATAGATAAAATAAAGAACTATAAAAGTAGAAAATAATGATAAATAAAGAAAAGAATGATAAATAAAGGAAAGAATGATAAATAAAGAAAGGAATAATAAATTAAGAAAAGAAAGACAAATAAAGAAAAGAATGATAAATAATAAGTAGAATGACAGCACAGCATGTAACACCATTTTTGACCCCTCTAAACAGGCTAATATATATACATATACATATATGATTCTGTAGTAGCTTGATATAAATGTTCAGTGTGTTATAATTTATGTGTTGTATGTATGGCAGACCCCTGATATCTATGAGCGCTGTCATAGATCTCAGATAAATATATCGTGGCCAAAGGAAACCTTATACTCATTATTGTGGATAATTCGTAAGCCCTGCCAGCGAGTTCCCCCAGAGCTGCAAGAATTAAGAGAGGCGCTCATTGCAATGTGTATGATAAGACACACATGTAACGAATGTGTGGGTGACAGCTTTGATTTCCGGCAGTAAAATATTTTCTCTGTCAACCTTTTCAATGGACATTGATGAATTATCTGGTGAGTACTAACATACAGCTGAAAATGTACGTACCGGAAATAACCGAATTTCCGCCGCCATTAAACCAGACCGTTAATGTATATATTTTATGTTTGAATTTATAGAGTATGATACCATGCTAAATATTGCTGGAATTGGGACGCGATGTGATCAATATAATACATATTCTAGCCACGTTTCCAAACGCATTGGATGTGGTGCAGAGTAATCGAGGTCACTAATAATCTATTAATCACGAGTGTTTTAATCGTCGCGGTTCCCTGTTGGTGTCTGCGTGTCACTGCTGACGTAATCATTGTTTAAATGGTGCGTGGTTGCTGTTGTATAGTTAGTTGTTCATCGATTGTAAAGTGGAGAGATTGTTAAGAAAACATTGAGAAGTAATCTCGTTTCGTCTTGAAGGATTCGATCCTTTCCCGTATATCGCGACTAGAGTGCGAGGACCAGATAAGCTTTCAAACAAATCGCTTACAAGCCTGGAGTCTACTACATAATAGAGGGTGGATGATTAACTACTAGCACATGCAACTTATGCCTGTGACGACCCTAAATAGTGTCACTGCAGTGCGATGCCGTGAGTCAGCTCCCTGTGGTACTTACGTTACGTCACGTGACCACAGGCGTGGCTGTAGTGAACGTATAAGTCTTGCCAGAAAGGGAAACTGAAATAGTCATGATATTCCTTTAGCGGAACGGGAGAAGCTACCAAACGGTATGTAAATCTTTCTATTGTAATTCGTATTTTACTATTTGTATTCGTTTCATATACCTTATTTACTACTTATTATACTCTTATTGTTAACTTTACATTCATGTAGAATGTTATCGCGAAGAAATGCCAAAGTAAAGATGACAAGGTGTCGTTCTTTGGCTGTGCACTAACATTGGTCATAGAAGAAGCTCTTGCGTAGATCGCGGGCAGCCACAAGTGGATTTACAGTTATGCAGCAAATGTGCACATAGTTCCGCTCCTTGAAGAATAACTGCTCAAAATAGATCTATGTTATCAGGGACCGGGGAACTGGGGGCAGCAGGGGCCATGCACCCCCAAGATTTGCCAAATCTCTTTTTTTCCGTGACCACTTTTTAGCTTATCAAAATTGAAATTGATTGCGACAGACATTGTCACATTTACAGCAAAATATGCACATTGAGACACACAACGGATTTTGCTTCTGTATACTGTGGAACGTGAAAAAGTATATTTGAACCCAGCCTACTTGGCCCCCCCAATCTGCTTTACCTTCCCCCGCCCCTGGGTATCATGCTGACTATTGCTTTGATAAGCTGAAGTCTGTTTCTAGCTACCTGCAAAGTATTTACTGGCTTTTATTTGGCAAATTTCATCGGTGCGACATAAAAACATCTAAATCCTTGATGTGTAGACTAAACTAGGTTCAGTAAAAACACTTAATTGTGATTCCCCCAAAGTCGAGTGAAGTTTGATTGTTATAGTACATATTTCTCTCTAGCTCTCTTTTATCGAATGAATGAAAGAACTGTTTCTCCTAAAATGCCTTCTTTGTTTATCAAGTTAGCACTCGTAGGAAAATTTTAAACGATGGAATCGGGAGATTAGACAATCGTATTTTCTCCTAATCACTTGCACCATGTTCTGCCGTCCTCGACTAAGCGTTATTTTGATCCCAAACAACTCATGTGAACGACCGTCAATATTTCTCTACGGCAATCTTTATCTTCTTTTCCGCATAAGTCTTGATACTCATAAAGAAAGGGGCGGTAATGATGTAAAGTGAGGTAGATAATCCAAAAATAAGGGGACTGCATCTGGCTCACGCAGACTGGAAGGGGTGAAATTGAAATTTGAGCCCAGTATGGGGTACCACCTCTTTTAACCCATAGCTTCGCGAGTACTCGACAACCTACAAGACATGGTGTCCTGTTTTACTGAAATATGTGCATAATCTGTAGCGGATGTACAAAGATGGGGGAGGGCAAAGGGGCAACGCCCCTCTAAGTTGGCTTATTCTTTCAATCCGCCTCCCCTTCGCTCAGCTTAAGCAATGCATCGTTACTTAACTTACAGGTTGTATGTCCTCCTTGGAAAGATCTACTTTCGCAAACCAACCCCGTATATAATTTTCTATCCCAAATCCTCACAAGTTATGCAGAGCCAGCATTATGGCAGCTGCACATGTAGACTCCTTGAAATGTTTCTTTGAAACTCTCTACGATTTTGTTTTGAACATTTGTTCAGTAGGATTAGGATATAAGAAGTTTTACTTAAAACTCATTGACATCCTGATCATATTGTCGCGCTCTTTCTTATTTTTAAGCACCTCATCTTGTTCCATTATTGACTCTGCTCAGCTTTCACCTTCTCACTGAGTTTATTGACAACCCATGTAATCTTCTTCCCTCATTTTAGTAAGCCTGGAAATCGCAATTCTCCATTTAGCTCAATTTTCTTTTCTCCTCGTCTTCGAATTACAACGTTTCACCTCTCTCTTGTTTACTTTTCGCCCGTGATTAAAAACCCTTTAAGTTGTTTTAGCCCTATATATCAGGGTCGACTTTTCGACGTGCAGTTAGCTCCTGATATCTCGAACTCCCAAGAGGCGAAGGAAAAAATGAAGAGTTTGATGTTTTCGGGTGCATCCAAACCATCCTCCGTTCTGCACCATCCCGAGTTTCACCCTGCTTTCACCACAAAGAAGAAAAGAATGCTGATGCTTGACCATACTTACCCTGTGAGACTTGCTCCATCATTGCAACTTATACACAATTTACGAAAGTCTACAAACTTTCTACATTTATGTAACACTTTTTAGCGGCCAGTTCTAAAGGACGGCCAGCATCTCTCAGAAATCATCGAGAAATTCATCTTTTGAATTGTTCCATGCAGGTTACTACATGCGGCGGCCACCTGTGTAACGTAGTTTGTGCCCACCATTGTACGTATCATGTTAATATTTTCCTTGTGTATTATGGTTATTTATTTAGTTCAATTTCCCGCAGATACTTTAATAAACAACCTTCAACTGTCACAAATTCAGAAAGTTCCTAATTCGATTACGATAGTCCTTGTCTTTCTATATGTTAGAGGTGATGCTATTTTTCGCAAACAGCGATGCCAGAAATTTTCGAGAGGAGGGGGAGGAGGGGCATGACTTAGGATTATACGGCAAATCTTGCCTGTCATGCAAATTATGAGGCAATGTTAGTTCCTTTTGTTAAACAAGCACCCTGTTTAATGATATAATTCTTGGATGAGACACTTCACGAAGTGGCCTTCGATCGGCCATGTTCAGTATACTCAATAAAATTACATGGTTGTATTACTGCTAGTGTTCAGCTTTACATCCAGTCATCTACATCAACTACAAGACAGCAAGCATTAACTACGAACAAAGCAACACTTAGCAAGGGAACACTAATTACAAAAAATGGGTTATAAGGGAAAAACAAACCTATACACTACGGAAGAAATTAGCACCTAACTACTTCCTGAAGACTCCGTTAACACGCTACGCACAAAACAATCCCCAACACGTCTAAAATGGTATTTAAAGCAGAAACATTTCTAGTTTGAATAAAAGCAAACACACAAAAGCATCAAAACAATTTAAACATAAAAACTTAACAACATGTAACAAAACCCATAAAAACATGAAAACATAAAACGCATAAAGAAATGAAAACATTTCTGCAGAAGCATACAATTTCTTAGAAAATTTTAAACGTTTATAACAGTGCCGCAGGGATCAGTTCTCTTCGAGGACTTCAAACCTGGTACCGCCACATGTTGCCAGCAGAAAAAAGTCATCAGTCTCTTGAGTGACTGTTGGGATTAGGTTTTGATGGATACAACAATCATGAGCAAATGTGTGTACTGTGTCTCGGATGAGAAATGACAAGGCTGTGGCGTAAACACCGCATAAATATCGTGGGATCCGACAGTAGCAAGGTCTAGTACCATTTTGTACCATAACATACTATACTATACAATACTACACTATACTATACTACACAATTCTATATAATACAATACAATACAATATTGTACTATACTACACTATAATATACTACACTTTACTATACTACACCAGAGATTATGAAACACATATGTTTCACATGTGAAACACATGTGTTTCATAATCTCTGACTACACTACACAATACTATATAATACAATACCATACCATTTTGTATTATACTACACTATACTATACTACACAGTACTATATAATACAATACAATACAATATTGTACTATACTATACTATAATATACTACACTTTACTACACTACACTACACTACACAATACTATATAATGCAATACAATACAATAATGTACTATACTACACTATACTATACTACACAATACCATATAATACAATACAATACTGTACTATACTATACTACACCATACTATACTATGCTATACAATACTATACTATACTGCACAATACCATATAATACAATACAATACTGTACTATACTGCACAATACTATACTATGCTACACAATACTTTACTATACTACACAATACTATACTATACTGTACTATAATATACTACCATCGCTTACTCTTAGGTTCCTAAAAAACGGGGGGTCATAATAGTAGGAGGGTCGGAAAATTTTCCAAAAATTAATAAACGGGGGGTCAGAATTTCGAAAATTGCCAAAATCTCTAAAATAACAAAATTCCATCATCTTTTTAAAAGTAAGAGAAACTATAAAGAACATCTTTTTTAAAAAAAAACAAAGAATAAGTAACACAAGCAATCGAAACAAAATACAGCTTGAAAAAGGACAACCTCACGTATAAAATATTTGAAAATTAGTAAACGGGGGGTCCTAATAAGGTCTGGGGGTCGGAAAAAATTCGAAAAATTAATAAGCGTCCCGGGACGTTTATTAGGAACCTAAGAGTAGAGAACACAAGAAGGTTTTTTAAACATTTTCATGTTTGAGACCCCCTTGCGACAATTCAAACTCGGCGCCTATGTATATTACTATAATACCAACGTACTATTTTCATATTCATCATTCTAACATTCACTTTGCTCATCGTCACTTTGCTCATCTTGTCTATCTTGATCTTGAATAGTATCATCACTGATCTCATTGATCAACTCCTCATCTGCTCCGTCAGGTTTTGTACTACTGTCATAAAAACTTTCAAGATTGCTCATACTAACGGCATCGGTACCTTAAATTTCATCAAGGATTTGCACTCTTTATATGACGTTGTATGTTGTATGGGCGTGAGAGCGAAGTACCGCAAATCTTATGAACTTGGATGGTATCTTCTTCTTCTCACTCCTACGTGCATCAACAAAATATAACTTTATTTTTAATCTATTGTATACACAAGTTACTACTACCTTGAACATATATGTTAATTTGTATATTTCACTACCTAATAGGGTATTAACTTTGATGAGATTATGTATCATAAAACACATGTGTTTTTACCTCTCCTTCTTAACTTGTCGCCACACCTTCATCCAAACGAAGCGTCTGCTTTGACCCTTCGAATGCTACTTTGATAACATTACCCTCACAAAGATTTCCTCTGATTCTTTTCTTTCACCTTTCGTTTCCCTTCTTCTTCTGACAAGCCTCTGTGTCAGTAACCATATGCCTTCTACACTCCTCCAGGCCCCTTATTTGTGTATAGAGTATGCATTGCGGGTACTTGATAACAATTCCTTAGCATGAACACTCAGTCTTTATCTGTAAATAAGTCAGTTTTACAATGTGAAGTCTTCCATATCAAGGATTCTTTAGTAATAATCTAATAATGTAAAAGATCGATCGATCGATCGATCGATCGATGTGCTGTAAGGCATCAAATATATCTGTATAATGTAAATATGCCGTCCATGTACAAGGCATAATAATAATGATTATTATGATCGTCATGATGAATATAATTTATCATGATCTGGATAAGTTTGTAAGGTAGGAAAGGTTTTTCCAGTAGAAATTTAGATCTGGCGAGCATGGAAAAGAATAATGAGCAGATGTTGTTATTAAAATACTCAGAATGTTTAACAGACAAATTCTAATGACAGGTAACTCATTGAGGCATTGGTATTCAATAAAGGCATAAATTCAACTTTATGAGATGTGATATGCGTACCAATACCATGATATGGTCTATAAAATCACCAGCAATAGAACTGTGTTTAGCACGAACTGACATTTGTAAACCAAGATTTATATTCATAGATTAGCTGGGTTTCATTCGCCTGTTTTGTTCTTTTCCTGGATAAATGGATGCATTGAAGAGATAGATAAATGGTTTTTATGATACAAATTTTTAAGATATGAAATACCACAGCTGATAGGCGTTATCAATGTGGAAGAATTTTCATTTATCTGAGATAGGAAACACCTATGCTTACAGGTATGATTGAAAACACAGTTATCAAATTTTCGTTTAAGAATTTATATCTTGTTGTGCTTAAGAATTTATGCTGTGTCTTCTAGAGTTCATCGAAGGCCATTATTCTACTAAAGTATACCAAAGCAACAGATGAGCTACTCTTGTTATCTTGTCTTAGTTGAATTATTTGGCTTTCATAGATTAGAAGAAGTTACAGCAATATGCTGGATTTGTTGAGAATTCAGTTTGAAGTAGTCATCCATGTCGATATTTCGCATCTTCACGAACATGCACAGACATAAGGTTATGATGATTTTGTAGTTTACACCTACGCACAGGTTAAAATTGGAGTCTCATGAATGTTCGTAGAAAGAGAGAAACAGTTAACATAGGGATCAAAACTATGAATAGAGCTAAGCCTATTGGCAGAGAATACTGATGTAGATTTGATGCAGCTGCTATCTTTGATGATTACGGTTTTTACTGTTATTCTGCTTGCGAAAAATATATTAGGTTGATCTGATCACCTCCTTGTGTTTTCAGAGGACATAAAGTTACAACGTAGATGTAACACACTCTGGCCGTGATGACGTCAGATTGCCTCAGATACTTATCGTATGCGCCATCTTGTTTCCTTTAGATATCATTATTAAAGTGCTGCTACGCTCATTCAAAGAGAATCTATTTTATTATCTAAAAACATCTTAGTAATTTTGCTTTAATACCATCATTTTAGGAATGCTTTGTTTAATCGCACGTTTTAAAAGTTTATGTTAAAATTTTTGAAATTCCGGAACTCGATGCCTGATACTAACCTGAAAAAATCGCGGTCATATTATTCGCTGCTGTTTAAACAATAAATCTTAATTTATTGTGTGTTTTTATGATTGTTGCTGTATAGGGTCATCAGTGAGTGCAATAAGTGGTTTAAGCCTGTCTGATATGGATACCATCAAAATAGACTAGGGAAGAAGAACTGAGCAATCGATATTTTGATCGTCCCTTGTACGAGACAAGCTGCAGTCTTTACTTTGTTTGGAACCCAAAAATGGAATTCCCAGCCCAGTTTAAACTTCATATATCACAATTTTTCATCTTTTAAAACATCTCCTTGTTTATTATTTCTGAAAATGTAATACGTGATTAGTGTTAAAATATTATCTAGTTCAGACATTATCATTTTAATAAATATCACATCATTAGCAGAAAAAGATACGCAAAAGTATCTGTGATGTTGAGTCTAAGTTTTCATTTTTAAAAAGAATCTCCTTGTTTACTAATCCTGCAAACGCGATACTCGATTCAGACGTATATTATGTTTTGGTTTAAATTTAAATTTTATCTCGTTTGGATAATATCGTTTATATTATATTTATCTCATAAAACAGAAAAAGATATGCAAAAGTATCTGTGATATCATTTCAACGCTTGTGCACTTTTCAATTGGGTAAAATTATGCCTGAATCTTCTAGCTTGTCTTTTGCTGTTTATGATTAAAATTTTGCACTGATGAAAGTGGAGCAGCCAACAGCCAAGAAAATAAATATGGGTTTCAAATTCATTTCAAATCCTATATTCTCAATGTTATACTTAGATGGGAAGATCAATGGATCGTATTGCAATTCTTCACTAGTCAGGCCACGTGGCACAGAGGATCTCAAAGTCAAATCAACCTTTCGAGGATTAGGAGTTCATGTAGCCACTACAGAAATGAATGTTAGGGTTTGGGGTACCCATGTCAGAGGGAATTGTACAAACGAAGAATGCTTGGGTTAAGGTTTGAGTCTAGAGTCCTGATGGGGATATTTTATATATTCTTTTAGGATCTTCTAGAGCCCTTTTAAGGGGCAAATTGAAGTTGAGTAAGAATATTTTATAATACCTATTTTTTTCTTTTTGCAAACAAAAAATTGAAAAACCAGAAGTTAATATCAAAAGATGTTATTCTAATATAATCGTGAAGAGGCAATTAAATCCTTGAAAAATAGCCTTGATATTTATTTACAATGCTATAAGGTATTAGTTGAATAATTTGGATGTAATATTTTTACGTTTCTAGACCTTATAGAAAAGTTTAAATTGTACTCGAACAGTAATTTCAATATTATCTTGAAGTAAAGTTTCCATGCAGGTAATTCTGCACTAATGTTACCTTTTAAAAGCAAGAAATCAATCTCTTTTGGAGAGAAACAAGTTTTAATTTTATCTATTACCATCAATTGCCTTTTATATATGTCATTCATATACATATGTCATACACATACATATGTCATACACATACATATGTCATACATATACATATGTCATATATATAGAGATCTATGTAGCGTGTGGCCGTGTGGTCTAAGAGCATTCTTTGGAAACCACCGACTCGGGTTCCATTCCAGCCCTGGGAAACTTTAACAACTTTTGTTTACCATAGTCACGGGGCCCACCCAGTCCATGTGAGAGAAATTTGGGAGACGGAAACTCAAGAAGCCCGTCGCATGGAGTGTACCTGTGTTTGGATAGCACAGCTTTGTCACACATGTGTCACGCTTAATATGCTTGAAGAACACGTCAAAGGGTACACGTGACTGTAGTCTACTCAGCCACTTTCACTGTCATTCACAGAGTAGACTGCTTAGCTGATCGAACTATTAAGCTCTAATACGTCGGTATCGACGGGAAAATCCATCACATATACAGAAATACATAATAAAGCCTATGTGAGCTAATTTTTGAACTCTATTCTCACAGTGGGTGCTAAAATAATAGTTCAGCCATAAAGAAAACATTCGAGAAAGGGGAATCGATAATAGATCATTTTGGAGTATGACAGCTGAGATGAATCAAATTCTTTGGCAGGAAAATCATTAAGCTGTAGCCAAGCAGTCAAGAACACAGTACTTGTTTTTATTTAATCAGACCTGTAGGAAGGCCAGTAAATATTGTACAGTGCAACATCTATATGATAGCTTTACTCAATTTTCAGACACGTCTATATATCGTACTAGGGGTGCCAACTTTGGTCGCGCAAAATACCGTATGGGATGGAGGGGAAGGGTATGTTCACGCCCATAAAAAGTGCCTTGATACTATTTCAAGACAATAAAATTCACATTTTAAACAACTTTCTTATCACATGAAAAAGCTTTGTTTGGAAAATTTAAGTACGAGTACTTGCGTGAAATTCTAGTGGGCGTCAGACCTAACAACAGGCAGAGTCAAGTGAGAAATCCATTCTTTTCTCTATAGCTTTTGATGTAAACAGGCTTTGGATACCAGGGCGCGCTTCGCAGAGCTGACTGTGGGTTAACTAAAATGATCTTCTTTTTACTGAATTTTTCAATCTTTCTGAAATACCGTACATTGTGGTATACGGTAAGGGTCTTTACCGTACACCATACAAGCACCCTAAAATACCGTATTGTACGGTATAATACCGTACAGTTGGCAAGCCTATATTAGACACTTTTTCAGTCTTCACTGTGTCGTTATACAGAAGGTTTGGAGACTAATTCACTGTTCATTGAAGTTGTATTTTGCAACTATATTAATAAATAACGGAGCTTAATAATTATCTATCCTTTGCAGGGAAGAATATGTTACGTACAGCTACAGTCTGGTCATTGCTTGTGACTTTGTGCCTTAGCCAAGGTATACCTCTTTCATTTTATGAGTAGGCTCTGGGTTACATTTTACAGCTATGTGGTGCCCATGTAATATGTACGTCACTAGTGCCAGTCCTCTCCATGTATATAAGCGTTAAACAAGGAAGTGTAAAGGAGATATGTACGAAGAGGAGTTGTAATTAAGATGCTCTTTGGATTGATAAAGATATACAGGAGTTCTCGTATTTAGAACTCAGTGAAAGCAACCAATCTGGTTAGTGAATACGCTACTTCTTCGGCTCATACACTACAAGTTATAGACACGAGTAAAATGTACGGCAGTTGATGCTCTTCTTTTCTATGGCAAAATTCTTCCTTTTTAAAATAGATTTATCCTTCAAGATCGATCTACAGAAAAACAAAAGTCATTTATTTTTTCTATTTTGCAAAAATCCTATTATTTGATAGTGCCTAATATTACACTGAGAATTAGGGGATGTTTTGCATAGTATAAATCAAATAATCATTCCATCCCACCCGGAGCTGACAGGTTCTACACCTTGCTCAAGGGCAACCTGTAGGTAGTTGTGGCAAAGGGTAACCTCATTACCCCCACGTCGAAACTCAACAACCGGATGCAGTTTAGAGTTATACCCAGGACTCATGGCAAAATAATTTTCTTTTTAAAATAGATTTATCCTTCAAGATCGATCTTCAGAGAAAACAAAAGTCATTTATTTTTTTCTATTTTACAAAAATCCTATTATTCGATAGTGTCTAATATTATACTGAGAATTTAGGGATATTTTGCATAATATAAATCAAATAATCATTTCGTTAAGAGTTTCAGATGCATGACGTTCTTTTCATATGATCTAAAGACAAACTGGTAACGTTAACTGGATTAACAAATTAACAAATTACCTGGAAATGTAAGATAGACCTACAGAATCCATTAAAACACAGGTAGAAAAGTTAGGTTAACAAGGTAGGATGAGATATAGAATTTTTTATTAGGTTTTTACATTTGATGGTATTGTTATCTGATTTTTCACCAAGCAATATTTCTTAGATGATAGTAGGAAGTCTCAAAAAATATGATGATTGCTTCGATTAGTGTTACTTTTAACAGAAGAACATTTGTCAAACCCTCTACTAACTTATAATGCTAGATTTTTTATTCTAATTTTGATCAGAACTTACATGCCATGAACACAGATGTTGATATATCATATGGTTTGATGAGAAAAGGCATGTGCCAAATGCTTTTATTGGAATATGATTGATAGAGGTCGGAAATCATGGATATAAATGGGCGTTCCACTTTTCATTCATTGATGTATCTTTCTTTTTCGTTAATTTAGATCAAAACCTGCATGCCATAATCAGAGATGTAGAGACATCATATGGTACGGTGAAAAAAGGCAAGTTTGAAAGTGTCGAGGGATTGCATTGGGATATAATTGGCAATGAGAGAAAGTCGTGGATAAAAATGGCCTTTCCACATAGAACTGGGGTAAAAAGAATCACGATTGGCAAAACTGCAGCAATTAGTACAGGCACTATCAAATTTGGTGTATCATATTGTACAAATGGCATGGCTGATTGGAGGGAGTATAAAGAAAAGGGATACCTGAAAGTGAGTAACACTTGCTTTCTTCACCCTGTAGATCTAGTTTAAAAATACTACTGCGTTCGCCAAAGTTTCCACAGATGAGACTTCAATATTCTTTGGCAAAGCAGGCACTTTATAGCAGATAGTTTAGGGTGATAACTTGAAATCAAAGAGGATTTGTTTAAAGATGCAGTTTCATTTACTTTTATAAGGTCTTTTTCAATTGGAAAGATGGCATACTGCAAGTACGGCCCTATCCATACTGGGGTATTGTGAGATTACCAGGATTGGTAGGGGGAGGTCTACTAGTCCTGCAGCTATGCCAATACTAATAACTCTGTGAATGTTTACAATATAGCTATTAAAACTATAAGTGTTATTAGCAACATAAAAATGTCTATTTTTATTATAGAGGTCATGAGGTCACAGCACAGCGGGAAGTTAGCAAGTAACTCGAAGCCGGTCACTATCCAATGTTCGAATACCGTTACCTGTCAAAACTTAACATAAGCTTACATTTGTAGGTTAAATTAATAGTAAACATAGAAATAGGTGAACATATCTATCTTAAATGTGATTTACATACCGTGAATTGCAGTCCTCAACAGCTTTATCTAACATGTGTTTTGGCCTTACCCATCTTTTGTTGTTAGTGGATGAGTCTAGGTAAGTCGGAGTATTTCTAGCAAAATTCGAGAAGTATTTGTCCCAGATACTTCTAAATAAACTGTAATTAAAGTCGGAAAAGTTACAAGTAAATAAGTCTTTTGTGAGATACCAACAATGATAAATTGTAAAACTGTGGGCCCATAACCACCTCCACCACCCATTCTTTTCATGTTGTAATACTTGCTTTAATATTTATGACGATCAACATGGAGCTTCACGATGACCATTATTGCATAGATAAGTGGGCATTAACCAAGAAAACCTCGATTCCCTTAACGTTCTGCAGTAGAGATTATATTTGTCCGTTAATTATCAGGGATCGAATCGATTTAACCCTTGGCTCTTCTCTCTTTGGATTTCCAATTAAAATCGATAGCAGCAGAAGAAGCGATATTTTGAAAAGATTCCAGAGAAATTTTTGTCACTAATGGATTCAAACACATGAGCTACGCATTCGCGGCGAGCGCTCCACAAATTCAGCTAGGTGAACTCATGTAGCAATATTCCTATCATTACGACAACTAATGGAAACCTCATGCAGACATATAAGCAAACTTACATATTTGACACGATTCTTAAAGTTGCTCACGGAGTCTCAGCTAATATTTCTCACACTGGGAGGTCGCAGATCATTGGCATAAACAACATCGTGGCCGTAAAATATCAGGAAACACACTGAAATATAGAAGCACCTACTTTGACCTCTGCTGATGATTTACTTCAGCTGCCCTTAGCTTTTTCTTTACTTTCTAATACACTGCAAAGCACCATGTAAAAGTTCTAAATAACAAGGTGCATCTGATACCAAGATAATACGCCACTTATTTGCTTTGCATGTTAGAACTGCCAATGTGGGAATTGTGACGTGACCACCTTTTTTTCACCTTTGTTACCTCTTGTGACATGCATTACTGCCAACACTTGAAAATGACCCTGTGGTTTACCTAAAGGAGGATGTACCCGACAACGACATCCTTTGTTCTATTCATGATTTATATTTCTATTTATATTGCTTCATTGCTTTTGATATATTTAGCTAGGGGCCTTTTTATGATGCCTCACTAGGAGGTATTCAAGAAATGTTACTTGAATGAATCAGAAAAATTTGACATGAGAGATTACATTATTTGCTGGTATTTACTATAAGTAGAAACTTTCAACTGATCATTGCACACACCACTGCATTGCTTTCTTTGTAGTTATGTGATCAAGTATTTCAAAAGAGTACTTCATTCCCAAATTGAAGGTCTCGGGCAGTATTTTTATGTTGTCTAGACTGAAAACGTGGAAAATCATTAACTGCAAAATAGCAACCAAATGCTGAAAATCACTATATCCTGCCATCAAAATGCTATACTTTGGGTCAAAATGCCCTAGTCTTAATTGGTTTCGTTCACTAAATGGAGAATTGTTTTTATAGCTCCCTCCATAACACAGTGTAAAAGATGGAGACTGGTAAAACGTGCTCCATTTATTTAGGCATATGGCACTATCTGTTATATAAATAATGACCATTTGAATGCACTACCAATTAAGTGCTCACACCTGCCCTTCAGTTAATACGCCTTTTTGCGACCCCATGTCCTTTTTTGACCACCCTCTCCAAACGTTTGCGTGTATAGCAATCGTAGGACGGAGAAATGACTTCGGAGCAGGCGTAATAATGATGTTCTTTTCCCTCTGTTTATAGATTTTCGAGGGCCAATTTTCTTCACAGACGTGGAAGAACTTTCCTTTGGAGACCCTTATTTTTCCAACTCACCTGCGTATTCACCTGTTGAAATGGGATACTTATTTTCGATACATGATCGCTATCTATGGAGAGTTTACAAACATGACGGGTAAATAATCATAACTTAAATCTTGATCGTGTATGTCACCATCAAGGGAGCTTTCTGGTAGCTTTTCATCATAAACATCTAATAGGTTTTTTTTCTCTCTTACAATCAGTGAAATAATCCACCTTCTCTTTACTAGGTAATAATACCACATCCTCCAGACAAAAAGCCGATTATGCCAAATCAGATTGATTTTTCCCCTTTTTTGCATTAAACAAGAAACAAGTTAATACAGTGGTATAAAGTTAAATGAAGAGTATATCGAGTTGCGAGGGATATCCATCGTTATGTTTCTTGGACAAATCACCCTGGATAATTGCCCACAAGGACAACTCCAACCTAGGATCCTTGGGCTGAAGGCAACTCCCAATTGCCCCTCAGAAAATGTCTTACCGTCTGATTTCCCTCCCCGATGATTTCTATTGATTCTGTGACTGACCGACTAGTTATCCCCAGAGCAAGCATAGCAGGGGTAGGAAGGCAGTATTTTCAAGTGTTGCATACAAGACTTTCTCTGTCAAGGAATATCGAGTACACCACATGTTCCGAATGCGTCAATCACGGGTACGAAATCCGTTGGGGCCATATTTTATTTCCTATGGTATCCCACGGCATGGTGATATGGAGACCGTCAAGGCGAACATAAGGATAATAGCCGTTTACATGAAGAGGAAAATAACAATAGGGAAGCAAAAGTTTTAAAAAATTAGAAATAGTCCAAATCAGTAGGTCGGAGTCACTCCTTACTTCTTGTACAGAAAATCTATTACAACGACCGGAAGGCCACTTCCGTAAGTTTACCAAGAAATATTTTTAATCGATTTAACAGTTGTTTTAAACTTCTCAAGGTAACAAGAGTAGAGCCCCAGTGCAGACAATTCTAAAGTCATCAATTTAAATTGATATTCGTGTTAACAAGACTACAACGTTGGACGTATTTTATTGAGAAAAATGTGTCTCCAGCAGTACCCCTCTCACAATTTTGAAAACATCGATTTCGGAGAGCAACATTCCAGAGCCCCCTA
>JAAAKL020007190.1:0-17159 GCA_010016065.2 Carybdea cf. marsupialis auct. non (Linnaeus, 1758) | reverse complement strand
ATGGAGCTAGAGGAAATCTCACACATTTTATCTTGCTGTGCACACATCTGTAAGGTTGTAAACCTGGTGTAAAAATAGAGGTGTTGATAGGCATGCTCGTTACATATGCATGTGATTTCGATACTGACTTTCAAGGTATGGCGATTCCTTGCTAATAGCATTCCCCTTAAGATCTTTGATAAATAGGCCTTTTACTTGCATGCTACTTATACGCAGAGTGAGAAAGAGTTGTAGCCTGACTTTTTTATTTTTTCCACTTATCCTACAAACATTATCAGTAGGGGCCATTGCTTTTAACGTCTGTTAGAAATTAGCATGTGTTCCAACATTTTGGCGCGAAATTAGAAGTTCCCAGATTCTAAAATCGTCCTATCGTCCACAGTGTGAACAAAATAGCGTATCGTATCGTTCCGTCAACTTTCATTTCGTACCGTCTAAATCGTCACGTAGTGTGAATGAGGCTTAAGGACCTAAAACTAGAACGCAGGGATATTGGCAGGCAAAGTAAACGGAATCTAAAATTTTTGTCTGCACCTAAGAAACAGTTAAATCCATTATCAGACATGATAAACGAAGCACCACTGAAACTCGTAGATATTGCCGATGCATTGAAAGATGCCATTCCAGAAAGTGTGCTTTTTACAGCAGTGCTGACAAGTAAATTTTATTCAGCAAAGTAGATGACGTCCCATCGAGCATGTTTGGAAAGTGTTAACAATATCATCCCGATGTCTGAAAAAGTCAGAGGACTTTTTTGTCAACCTGTGGTTCATAACTACAGTTCTTAATCAAAGCTTTTTTATGAATAAGACATGCACTTGATCTCCATTTGTTAATCCGATAGGTGCTGTGTCAACATCCTACAACTGCAAAGTTAGCTGGCCCCACAATTACATAAACAGCTAAGGTAATTACAACTCGAAAGCAACTTTATCAGCAATCACAGAGTCAGAAATCCTCTCAAAACAACAAGCAAGTCGAGGAGGAAAACATTTTTATTACCCTAAACTAGTCCCCAGTTTCCCATTTGCGCGGACTCCATAATGGCAGCTGCAGTAGTCAAATTGGTGTATTGGAGGTGAACAGTTTGCATTACTGATTGTTATTAGTGCCATTAATGAAAACTGCGTAGGAAACACTTGGAAATACGGTGTGATGATTTGTATGACATTTTCATATTGAATCCTAGTGGCACTACTTCACACTTGGTGCATCACATACTATTAGCATGGCAATATAACATATATAGAATATAAGCAGAATACATATGATTATATATTATATAAATAACAAGTTGATGAAGTAGATTGCATAAAGAGCATTTACCTGTCTGTCTGGCCAACTGTATTACTCACAAAATCTGGCTGTAGTTTACTGAGTCTCTCATCAATTGCCTTGATCTGTTTTTGTATGAGTTCAATCTCATCTGTCAGCTCTGTCAATGTCTTATCCCATTTCTTGCAGTTATTGTCATAGTATTCAAGAAAACTTGTCAAGTTCTCAAGGGTTTTCTTTTCAAACAGCTCTGTCACTTTGTCTGTTTTCTGCAAAAAGGACCATTACCATTAACATGACATAATAAAGTATAAAATCGCTGCTAGATAATGCTACTGTGAACATTAGTGGTGGTAAAAATTATTGCTTCAACTGAGCTCCAAAATGATGTCCTTTGCATAAAACATTAATATAGTCATTTACTTACTACCAGTACCCAATCTAGACTGCTTAAGATGAGATTGCAAGTTAGAAATGTTTTGTCGTTTGCCTACCATAGCCTAGATTTACTAGATAATGCAACATGAAACAATAGGATGGGTCCAAGTTCAATATACATGTGATATATCCTTCATTTCGCCAGTGGCTTCCAGCTTTTTATTAATTTGTCTCTTGCAAACCTACAGCTAAATAAAAAACCCAGTCTTCAATCCTGCCTGATTACTCCTTTTAAGACTGCAAAGTTAAAAGTGAAAAAAGAATTGTGTACAATGACCATGATATTCAACGTTTATTTACTCTCTTTAATTCTTTGATTTTCCATAACAAAGAAAATACATCTTCTGGACCCATTTAGACAACACTAAAAAGAAATAAGTCTGCAAAATTCGATAATAAAAAAGACACAAGACAATTGCAAGAAGAAAATGCCTGCTACACTTGCTAAAGCATAATCTGGGGTAAAGCTGTCTCTAGAATTTTCCCCTGGGGTGACAAAGAGGCAGTGTTGACTTGCTAGGTACCCTATACTACCTCTAAGAGGCACAAAAGTTTCGTGTAAAGTGTTAAATCATTGTTTCTCATAGGTCTATGTGGCCTCTGATGATTTTTAGCACTCACCATGCTATAGACATGCACAGTCATTATCAAGGTTGGCAAAAATTTGAGACTGAGACTAGAGGCTATTACCTCCCTTGCCCCCTGCTAGTTATGACACTGTGGAGAACATGAGTAGGGACACATATTTGTGTTTAACCTATACTTACACTTGCACTTCCACCTAACCTCTGTCCGTATGCTTCAAGCAATCTCTTTTCCTTTTCTACCAAAGTCACTTTTTTGTTTAAAGCCACAATTTGTTGCAAGCACTTCTCCTTTTTAAGCTGAAGTTCCTCTGCTTCTGTCTTCTTCCTTGTAGTCTCTTCAGTATCTGTCTTCTCAATTTGAGTTACTATTTCCTTGTAAGCAACTTCAATAATGGTTGCTTCTCCATAACACTGCACTCTGCGAAGAAAACACCAACAAATCTTTACATGCGGAAATATGTATATTACAGTCCAAACATAAAAAACGTTGCAGTTTTGTTTTGGTTTGTTTTATATGTATACACTTTAACATCCATTTTAAATCTTAGCATGTGTTGGACAGATGCCCATATACATGGGACTTGTTTCTGAAGTATAGAGGTCTTTCAAGACCAACTGCCCTTCTTAACATCATCAATAGCCCTTCATGGACTTGAACAATGACCCTTTTGAACTAAAGGCAGGGAACATAACCACCAGATCAGGGTGGGGCTGTGGCTCCTCATGGCATTGTGTTACATTTTGCTGAATATGTACTCTTATGAGTGCCAGACAATAAAACCATTTAGGTAGTAAGCTGAGTGATACAGTGGGCAGTAGGTGGAAGGCTGAGGCTTCGTGAGGAAACCCACCCATTCCTTGCTATTTATTACGTGGAACCACCACACAGTCTAGTGGGTAAGTTCCTTGCCTTCAGCGTAAGAGGTCCAGGGTTCAAATCCCAGAAGGGTCATTGATGATGTCAGGACTTCAGGGCATCTGGTCTTAAAGTGCTCTATGCTCCAACAAGTCCCATGTAAATGGACACCACCCTTGCCCCTGCAAAGGGGAGTGGACAATGTTAAAACCGCATCATCAATTGCATGACCTAAAATAAGGAATAATGGACCAACAAACATTGATAATCAAAAGCAACACAGTCTACAATAGTAAATTTGAATGGGAAGTGCCAACAGCACTGCCTGAACATGCATCATAAAAATGAAGTTCTTCCTGATATTAAGTTTGTTTGTATTATATTTTTTATTTAAAAATAAAAATTGACAAAAAGTGTGGATTTGGTGTTATCATAACAGCTACACAAAGTTGTAATTCTATGCAATGAAAATACAAACTTCAGATGTTCTACTTAGTTAAAAACTGACTGCTGTTAACAACTTCTTAAGGTCTTGAACCTACCTGGGTCGATCTCTTGCAAGTAACCTATATCAATTATATAGAAGACTCTCAGAGCTGGCTCCTACACGTAGGAGTGCAATCTTTTTGTGCAATGTCAATGGATAGTTTCCTACAGAATCAGTAGGTATCCATAAAATTGTGTGTACACAAAAGGTACGGATAAACCTTAAATAAGATCATTCCTATTTATCTATCCTATATATTTACAGGAATGATCTTATTAATCATACACGCAAATACCGGAATTTGGCTGTGCAATTCTGTGCTGGCAGAATTATGCTTTTCAAATTTATCCTTACTATGTTTACATGTTCCAATGTATACGTCTGTAACCTGTGACGCAAATACTGATGCGTGTATTCTAGCAAATGGTGCAGCGCGGGAGAGTTAATGTGAGTATGGCAAAAGTTTTGAATGATGACAAGTTAAGATCACTCAATGTGCTACATATGGTTTAGCAGGTAAATTAACGGTAGGTAGTTTAGGTAAGTTAACGACCTCCTGATTTCCTGTCCCCAAACATAATTCTATTCCGGGTTTGTCTTGACATCTCTTAGCGTGAAATATATGGCATTCCTCGCAAATTTGGGCCTTTGAAGTCGGCAATTCAATAAATAATGCATGCCTATACGCAAATTTCAGGTGATATTGGTTCATCAAATTCAACTACAACTCAGAATCAGCAAACAAACTAGCCTTGAATAACTGACGTTGGCTGATTCCTCAGGTTTGTTGATATGAAACTTCGAATCTTGGTATCTGACTTAGAAGGCTAATGAAATCATCTGGAGCACGCTTTTACCATTAATGCCATTAAGTTGACGGTTAAGTATTCATGAAACGTGATACTACAATAATAAATTGTCTGCCGCCCACAACATTTTTGTGCTACTTAAACTGGCATCCCATTGCAAATTGATTACCATCTACAGGTCACGCTTAATAATGACCATCGGTATGTGAACCGCTTTTAAGTTCATCTGATACTAATACTCTAAATAGCTGTAGACCTGCTCATACAATTGCATCTAATGCAATTAGAGTTTCACTAAAAATTATGGTATGGGAGATGACTTCGCCGAGTTCACAAGGGGATTCAAGATATCACCCAAGGATAAAAACAAAATCTCACGGCAGTTCAACCGCTAGGGTCAGGAAGGGTTAAAGTGGCATTGTAAGTTACGATCACCCATGATTGTTAACTATTTACTAAGCACACACATAGTGAACACATATCACAATCGTAGCAATCTCCTTTGCGGTAAAACTTGTTACTTCATGTTAGGGAAGACCAGAGCAATCAAGTACCCGGTGGAAATCTACACAGGTTACAGAACGTCGAACAAATATTATCAGAACTTCAGGTGCTTCTCCATTCGCCACAAATCAACCACAACGAAAGTCCAATAACGTTAATAGACTGACACATACCTGACTGAATTTTCGTCAATAACGGCTGGAAGATCCTTAACTATTACTTCAGTTTCCTTGCTCGTCAACTCTACAACAAGTGAACGATTTACTTCAGCCTGGTCAAGGAAAACCGTGACATTCTTCACCGGGCAGTCTCTCGCTACTAACTCCGTCTTAGAAGATCCTGAAAATTCTGATATCGGTTCCATTGCGTCCTTCTTAGCAGAATGCTCGATCTCTTGTATCTCTACGTGGATCGAATCTTCCAATTCTGATGTGGAAACACTGACACGTTTGGATTCTAATGCCCTAGTCGCTTCTGCCATCTTTGTTCACTCGAATGTCACCAATCACATAGCAAGCTGAAACTGGAAATTGAAAGCAACAAAGAGACACGCCCCTATTGTCGCGGGGGCTGCGTTGGCGCCTAAGCACCGCAGCGGGAGGTATCATTTCGAACAAAAGACTTTGAACAAGCAACCAAGGGTCTGATGAGAGAAACGTAACAAAATAGGGAATATTAGCACTTTAATTAAGCATAGACAGTGATAGATATACCGAGTGACAAAGGGGTACCTATAAGAAAGGCGGTGGTAAAGCTATCTTTTGCCCTAGCAAATCCATTTGACTACCCAAAATGAGCCCGTAGTGTTTTATCCGGGTATTCGCATATTTTTGGCCTAGTTATTTTCGAGATCGGACCTGTTTGCAGCAAGTTGCAGGGGTGGGAGTCCAGTTCCTGAATTTTGTAATAACATCTGTTATGCAAGAGGCAACTAATAGACAATTACACCTGTAATCGAATAGAGTCGATTTAAAATCGATCACCAGACGTCGCGTAACAATCGGACATCGGACTAGCTCGGGTTTTCCTCAGTGGGGAAATTCCCCCGTGTCCCCCCTGCAGCTAGGGGCCAGAAATAGACCTCACACTTTTAAAATCATGTTATCTAAACACTTGCATAACACTTAGCCTGCTTTCATTAGAACAGTCCGGCAGGCCCTCCAGAATATATTCACAAGTATGTGTGTTTTGGTCGAGTATCAACGGGTGGAGAACAAGTACCACAGAGGAAGAAGACCGGAAGACCAGCCTTCTTTCTCTACAGTACGCCAACACTATCATGTGTGTTTATTGGGGGGTGGGGGATGAGTGGCAAGGGACAAAGAGAGCCTCACTTTGCGGGTTATGATCATGTTTTTCCAAAAATGGATATCAATAAACTAACGTTTAAAGCCAAAAAAATTAAAGGCAATTTTGAAATTTGATGTTCAGCATTTAGAATCAGATAATGGAGCGCATCAATACCTCTTTATTACAAATTAAGTGCCATGATCTTCATGCTTATTCAAAAAAGAATGATTTATTCATGGGCATCATAAAATAAGAAGCATACCAAAATTGCGTATTTTCATGAAAATCATCACTCATACTTTAAAACCCTCGTATTGCTAATGTAAAGTGCAATTCGACTCGAAATTGCCAAATTCAGTAAAAGAACTAAAATCCCACTACTATAGGTGCGTATCCTTTGAGGTGAGTTATCATTTCACAGTCCCCCAGTGTGGTTTACCGCCCCCCCCAATTAGCTCGGCTAGAAAACTTGCAGACGAGCTCAAAGATATACTAAGGTCCTAATAAGGAATCCCATGTGGATTTTCAAATGGTTATATCATGGAAACAAAATTTTAACAGAGAATGGTTTTTAAGTAACCTAACGATAAATAATTCTGGGAACTTCTTGATAGACAGAGTTCGATACATGTGTGACGATAGAGCGACTCGAGCGAAAACTATCAAGAGTATACTTTTAACTCTTAATCTATTAGAATATCTACCATGTCAATCCCGAAAGAATTACGTATCACACCTAGCGAAAAGTGTCTACACTGCAACTAACTGATGACAGAAAATACATAACATTTGATACAAACTACACGAAACTACACAAAAATACAAACCAATCAGCGTTTAGAATAACAAGAAAATTAATTGTAAGACAAAAGTAGTTAATATCACGATACCAGTTACTCAAAAACCTTAAGATTGCACAAACGTAACACGAAAACGAGGCTATTACGTAGGGAAACGTTGTAGAACAGTTTTTTAGAAATCCCTGTTTTTGCACAGTTTTTAGAAATCAATTAACTGTGGTTATAGTACCAAGGTGAATCATAGAATGCAAGCAACAAGCGAAACTAGAATAATGAGCCTACGAAATGAATAAATAATACAACGACGATTATCAAAAATAGAAGAAAACCTAATTAATGAGAAGTCATATGTCTCCACATATGTGTCCCAGGAGATTCAAAGTTTCAAGAGGTATACAGACGAGTTTTGTTTGGAATGATGAATGTCATCTATTTTCACAAAAACCGGCCAATTTTGCAAACATCAAATAAAAAGATTTTACTGGCCAGCACAGGTCCCTTCCAAATATATTTAATAAATGCCGAGTCAAAAAAGTTGAACATGCTGATAACTTGAGAATGCAATCTAGGTGTGAATTTAGAGGTAAGCTACACATGACCTGGGAATACTGTACACGCCCGACCAGCTTACCGCCACAGAAAACGTTTGGTAATTTTTCTGGTTGAACTTCAGACATGCGTAGTATGAAAACTTGACATGACAAAAGGCATAAGTGAACGTCTCTTGCTATACTCTGTTATTAAAAGGCCTTCGCTCGCTATATGACACATTTTTCACTGTAAAAATTTAATGAAAACTAAAATTGATCTTTAATAAGTATCAATTTCAAATGAAGTAAAGGTGATCGGGCATTACCTTACCTCGACTATCCTCGGAGCTAATTTTCTGCCCTACTTAGTTACAGTGCTAAAAGTGTCGCAAGTGCCCGAAACGCAAAAATTCTTTATAGAGTAAAAAATATACTAGCATGCAGTTTCTTGAATTTTTGTCTGCTACACACTGGTTAGAGGTTTGTAGTGCAATCAGACCTGCGATATGCTCTGTGACTTATACACTACAGAGTGAGCCTCTGCTTGTCAAAATGGGGTCCAGTTGGTGACAATGACTAGATGTGAAATGTCTCCATGGTACTTTATAGATTTTTTTCAGCTGGAAACAGCAGTTAGTGGCACGAAGTTCCGGTTGGCAGCTTAACTCTAGGTGTCACGTCACCACTTTCGTTCATCTTGCCGTGTCCATGATAGCCTAGAGAGGGTGGCCAATTGCTGTTTTCATTACCTACTCTTGCATAAATGTCACCCAGGATGAATAGGGATTCACTTTCAGGAATCGCCTTTATGTCCACATCAAGGGCATCGTAGAGCAGGTCCTCGGAGTCAGAGGAAGAGGTTGGAGATGGTGCATAAATACATATTGTGTTGACAAGACTTTTGTTAGTGGAAAGCTTTAAACAGAAGGTACTTTTCACTACATTTCTTGAAGGATCTATCATAGATAAAAGAGAGTTCCTGACAGCAAAGCTTACTGCATCGTCGTTTATTTCTTTTTCTGACTTACCTTTCCAGAAGAATGTGTAGATTTCCCTTTTTGACTGAACCATGTATAAGACGTCTTGCTTCCTGGAGGGTAGCAATATAAATGTTTAAACTATATAGCACCCTGTATATCACAGCGGTTTTTCTGGTATTATTTGTGGTTGGCAGATCTTGAGACAATCAAAGCAGCAAAGTTGTTACGGTCCAGCATGCAAAAGAAAAGCTGGACGTTTTTTCTTGTTTAGATTTGACAAATGTATTGGTAAAGGTTTTTTTCGTTAAAAACTTAAAAGCGGCAGTCTTTCTTAGCTCCATGCTTCCAATGGAGCGGATAAATCGTGGCGGAACAACACCTTTCTTACTTGCGGCTGCCCAGTTTGAGGCAGACGGTAGCTGTCCAGTGACACTCAATAGTCTCTCTTTCCATCAGAAGTAACCCTTGGCACTCTTCTATACGTCACCTGAGAGGGAGTTTGTGACCGGTCACTGCCGCGTCCTTTGTTGTATCTCCGTAAGGTTAGAAACGGAGCCGCAGTGTCGTCTCCAGACCATAGGCGTTAACATCTTTGAGAACCCTGCACTGCCCAGTAAAACAGGGTCCACCTCTCAGCTTTTCTAGTAGAGTAAAGGTTAAAGGTTCAGACCAGTACCTTAGGTACCAGTTTAGCTGCGGGAGTTGTCTGACTGGTAGTTTTGTGCAATGGACCGCCTACGGGACAACTCACGGTTAGGCTCGAACTGCTTATTCGCAGTTAGCTTTCCCTATGCGCCATCTGGGACCCCGGTGGATGCAGGTTTACTCTCCTCAGCACAGAGTCGAGATGCTTCATGAAAGAATTTAGGGCTTAAGAGTTCTGATATTTAGTAACTTGCTATGAGTTTTTATGACGATCATCCTTATTTTAATGTTAATCTTTCTGATTAACCTGGGATGAAGATTTTGTTGTGTTGAATAAATATATAGTTGTAATGGGTTGCGGCATAAGTGCTATTAGGAATTTGAGAACCCAGCCGAAACTTTTAGTTCTTCACTGTTAATTTTCGGTATATGGAAAGGTAGATAGAAGGATAGCATAGTAGAAAAGAAAGTAAATGATGCGTTTAATTTTAATTTGTTGCTTTCTAAAAATATTTCTTTCTTCCTTTTCTTACAAAATGCCTTTGCTATAAGTGTACTCAAATCTGTTCAGACTCAATACACTCAGAGATCTACCAATTTCAGCCTCAAATATTGCTGAAGATGCGGCTATTTGGAAAAATCGATTGAAAAAAGATCTTCTGACATTTGTCAGTGTAAGAAATTTGCAGTGTTCGCCCGAGGATCACCTTTTATTTTTGAGATCTTTTTCTAAATCTCTTGAAAACTTGCACAATTTTCATTTGCTACTACATTACTTCTATTGACTTTCCCCCCTGATTCCCATAGACCTCTGAACTTTCCTTTAGTTTTAATATATTTTCCTTAATTTTCCCCAATTTTTTTTTTGGCTTTACTCCCTTGACCTATTTTTACGCTTTTGTTTTATTTCTCTGATAATTTTTCTTATTTATATTTGATTTTTTGTTTCGGTTGCACATGGCCCTTTCGAAGGATCAGTCTAGGGGGTAAATCACTTCATAAAAAGGGCATGTGTTATTCTTGATCTTTGATTATTATTTTTTTAACTTTAGATTTGCTGTCTGGATGTTTTGTTTTACGTACAGTTTTTAAATCTTTAACTCTTGACGTACAGTAAGTAAAATGCGTTTGAAATTGATAGTAGGCTAAAGGGTATACAAGTAAGACATACACTGGTTTACAGTTATTTCCCAATAACCTCAAACCATAAAAATGTCATGAAAACACCAGTCATGTACTTGGCTTTCCCGCAAAACCCTCTTAAATTTGCTGCCTTAAATTTCCTAAAAGATATAATTGAACGATAGAGTGGGAATTTCATATGTTTACCTCAAATCATTTTCATAAATGGATTCATAAAATAATATATATCTGGATATATCATGATAGCAGAACGTAAGTAACAATTCTTTAAACAAGAGTGCTCCATACATGGATGTAGAGCAATATAGGAGGGAATAAGTAAAGAAGAGGTATGTAGGTTCAGAAAAAGATCTATATAGAAGGAAACATATGACATATTTAAAAATATAATTTGTATGACTAACACATATATGGAGACGGTAGCCGTGTGGTCTAGAAACCCTGCTTAGAAAACCTCTGCAATAGGTTCGATATTTGTGCTCCGAAGCTTTGCCAACTCCCACTCACCATAGTTACATACATATACAACTTGGCCCTCATACGTCATCTTTGCGTAACTTTTCCTTTCAATTCCAAACAGACCATGCACAAAAAAGAACAATACATGGCACATGAAGCGCCGCATACAGAAAAGAAGCTAATATATATACATCGTCCACCTTGCTTTTTCATAATAAATAGTTCATTTGGAAGCATACATATAGCATCCCTATACATCAAATGTTGATAATAACAGCTGCTAATGATACATGATAGATAAAAGGTAGGCAGAAATAACGAAGGGCTGGTGAGGTGTTTATGTTACATTGCTATCCGATCAGAAATTTTTCAAAATCTAGCCAAATCTTAGTGGCAACTGTCTCTCGCGTGATTTATGGACAACAGAGACATGATATCGTGAACTCCGGAGCAAGTTTTCAAGCCCTCAAGAGTTCTATGTAGAACGGACATGCACGTCCAACAACGCTTTTTAAAGCATGGCGAGCTTACTAAGTCAGGTACTGACCTTAATCGGGCACCTACAATAAGAACTACAGACGGTTTACTTTTCACGCAGTTGAAAGGATGTAAGGGCTCTCAAGCCCTAACTAAAAATGAAACAAGACTTGTACTCTTATGTCAGCTTAGCAAATGCTGTACCGGAAGCATCGAAAACGCGCATCCAAAACATAAATGCACGTATACACTCCCGAATCAGTTTTAAAGCTATTTGATGGCACTGGGCGACCGATGACTGGAGGAAGTTGGTAGTACAAAAATGCTTGGCGACCTTACTAAGTCAGGTGCTGACCTTAATCGGGTGTCTACGTTAATAACTACAGACGGTTCACTTTTCACGCAGTAAAAGGATGCTCCTTTCGCACAACCTTGTAAATTTTCTCTTGCAAATACAATAACGCTACCCTCTAGTAAAGAGTAGAGTTGCTAAATCGATACGTTTGTAATAAACACTCAGTGACAAGGTACGAATAGAGTCCGATGTCGCAAAGTTACTCGGGACTGTCATCCTTCTTAATTTCGTACATCACAATCAAATCTACTCGGGCTGGAAACAATGCATTCATCATCCGTCAAAGAAGAAGTTTGCTGCTTCACATACTTTCATACTATCGCGCTGTTAAACATCTCCACCAAGAATTTATCTACTTCGTGTTTACTCTGGCAGAAACTGCACGCTTAGACAAAGGCAAGTAGCTAAAACGCGAAGCTGAAGAGCAGATGCTATAACAAAACTGATGCCAACTTCAAAGCACTAACTACAGAGCCTTTAATATGTAATGCAGACGATTACTTATTGTTATCCTAATATCAAGTAGCCGAGTGTTAATAAGATACATCTGCACAACACAGTTGTCACTTGCAGCGATGTGGATACATAGGAAGTAAATGGGCCTCTAGCTACTTCTTCGATTAACCACATCAATTTTAAGGTAACAATCGTTTAGCAACCTCTACGTACAAAGTCTCGATTAACTGAGCCTTCGCTAATCAATACACAATACCTAGACAAATTGATATATCTCAACGTAATTTTCGCAAATACCTATTGATTTAGAACACTGCTCGTTTGAAGCAATCATAAACCATCTGCGATGCTTTGACACTTGGGCTGAAAGAGAATGAAAGAAATGACACGAGGTATCTCTTTTTAGTATTCCAAGTTGCGTGAAATTATGAAAACTTATTCCACTTACGAACAAAGCTGTTTTTACCCGATTAGATGTTCAATCTGGTCGGATAATTGATCATCAAAGTACTGCAAGGATGTCTTTACACCACCACCCAACTTAGAAATAGAGGAAAATATGTACAAGCGCTTTGACGTTAATCATAACAACAATATCAAGTAGAATCTGTCTTTAATTGTCTTACGTTAGCGCACAATCTTGCCACGGTACAATACGTGTACAAATTTGCGAAACGAATGATGAGAATGAACAGCTGCCTAGGCTGGGCTCTGTTTTCATGTTAGCCCATAGCAAGGGAAGACTGCCGTGGATAAATTGACATAACTGCCCAGGAAAAAGAATTTCCTAGATAACCATAAACCGGAAGCACAACACCACGTCAGTATATACGCGCTGACAAAGTGTACTTTCTGCTACCACCTCTACGTATCATTTATGTGTGATGATGAAACTGCCTCCCTGTCAAAATCATTGACTTTGCTATGGTCCAGTACCACTCTCCCCACTCACAATCTAACGTATTTGCACAGGAAATCGATTAATGTCGTAGGGCAGTCCTAGGAACTGGTCGGCAATTCGCCCTGCCTCTCTCAGGCCACTCAACAGCGCTCCATGGACTGTTGCTGGATAGTTCCTTATCGTATGTTCACCGGCGAAAAATAGGCGAGGCATATTCGATCCTGGATGGATGGGCATCCCTGGCGTTGGAGGTGGTGCGACTGGGGCCGCTGTGATATCATAATCGTTGCCGGACGATCCTGCTGCAACATAAGAGTATGAGCCACGTGACCATTCGTCTGATTTCCATCGTGTTACTATGGTTTCCTTAGGCTGAAAAGAACAAACAAGACAAAATAAATAAACAGATACGTTAAAAACATGGCGATGAGACAAAATTTACTGACAATTTCATAAATTTTTGGAATGATCATATCAAAGCGAAACCTGAGTGGCATATCCTACGCGGGTAGTTAAACACTTTCTTTTTACCATATTAAACAAGGCCAAGGATGGCTCTGTTCTATAAAATGTACGAATCTTTAAATTTACTCTCTTGACATACCCTAAGATGGACATAAGAGGCTCTTCTGGAAAGCTAATAGAATCTCCTCGATATGGGTGTTGCTGGTACTCCCCACCTTCGAGGTATAAGATTGCCGCTGGTTTTCAATCAATATGAACCACTTCGTTCTCCGTATTTACCCAACTGTCCCAAGCGCGGTTGCTAGCCTCAGGCATTAAGCTTACACTTAATGTCGTCCATAAATTGAGGTTTGAATAAGCTCATGCAAGAGTTGCGTTGTTCAAGTCGCCCCTTGAAGCCAACTACACTCGACTTCAAACGGTATCATAAATGTCTTACATAAATTCTTACCGAAATCTGGAGGATCAATATACTCAATAGGAAGACAAATTTTAACTACTATGTGTGCAATTACATCACAAAGCAACGTGGGATTCAAATGCCATCTTTCTTTAACTTCCTTGTCCCGTCACACGTCTTGTCCAACTCTCCGTGTGTACTTACTGGGAAAAAACTTGGCGCTCCAGTGAAATATACGAATCCGCTTAATTTGACGTACTCTAGTACTAAACGAACATAGCAATAGTTCGAAAATCGAGAAATGAAACAGATATACGTCGTCTAATGAAAATTCAACGCTGTCTGCAATGGAGTCAGTGCTTTGGTTGAGCCTTGGGGTGGGGATGTTAGCTGGGGCTCCTTAATAGAATCTAGGTTGAGAGACTAGAGGTATCAGATTAAAAGATCGACTCATTTACCATCAACGAGGGCAATTGTAATGAAACGGATACCGCTTGTGAAACAGAGAACCTTCAATTTTATCTGAAACTGACCACATTTATGTCCACTGTGAGCGTGGTGTTCAAACTCAATTTTCGTGTTGAAGGTACCTAGAAGCTATCTTCATTTTCAACTCTTTACTAGGGAGAGACACATAAGGGAGCGACACATAAGCAAGTAAGCAACGCACAATTATTTTTTTATGCTAGCGATAATGGTTAGGTTAAGGGTCATTTAGCTTCAAGGTTGAGGTGAGCTACAGGTGCCACGGATGCTCCCATTTGTGAAACTTCACTTCCACTTAAACCGCTTCTTTTATGATTTCAAACCAGTTTCTTGGTTCACATCCCGATTTCCGGTCGGGCTCCATAACTCCGATTTCTTCTGACAATGATTTGTAAAATGCTTTTCTGCGGACGAGCTTCCACTAGAATCATTAAATCTTCTAGGAGATACAGTGCGACCGTAGATGTTATCATCTTAAAAGTCTTCATGTTTGAGAAACAAATTAAAAGGGAGCTAGAAATCAGACCTACCGACTAAAACAGAATTTCAGTACAGTAAAAATGTTTATAACAACGAACAAGTAACTTCTGGTTTCCACGGTAAATCATAGTTCCCTTCGTACAACGCTGATTTAACAGGATGTGGATTCCGTGATTGGGAAGAACCAGAAGAAGAATCGAAGTCAAGGTGATTGAAAACAGCCTCTAATAAATTATACAAAAGTCATGTACACGTTTGAAACACTTGTCAACCAACACATCGAGACATAATGTGATTATTTGAAATCTAAAATTTGAAAATAAGATGAAAACGGAAAGGACGTCGCCACCAGGTTACAAATCTAAGATCCACTTCACCGCGCGTTACTATACTACATGAGCTGCGATAAACCCTCGATGATAACATACTCGAGTTCTCTATTTGCCACATGAGCTCCCTATCATCCACCGAAGGTCATCAACATATAGCTCTCAGTAATTTGGAGGAGAACACATTTCTGTCATGTGACTTGACCATCCAACATATCCAGCTCAAGACATATTGAAAGCTATCAAGTGAAAAAGAGCGGTTTGAAAAGATGCTGGAGAAAACGAAAAATTGCAACCACCAGAATAATTGTTTGCACGTAAAACAACACGATAAACAGTTAATCAGAATCTATATATTACCGGCGGCACGCTGTTGTTCCCGAATATCCCCTTCAAGACCGCAATGGCCCGGCCTGCTATGATTTCGTCTGGGTACGTTTCCAATTTATTTGCCGCTTCTCCAGCCACAAGAGCAAGTAATATCGGTGCTTTATAGATACTCCAAAACAAAAAGAGTTCACCACGATTTGCAGTTGTACTTCCAACATGGCCGAATAAATTAGTGTTTGGATCCCAAAACATCTTGTCAAAACAGAGAACAACCTAAAATAATGTAAATAGGCAGACCACACTTTTATACACATATCATCTTTGTTTAACAAATTGTGTATATTCTCATTCATACTTTCAGACAATTAATAACTCGAAAATGTAAACGTGTACGTCATAATTGTAATTTTGTAAAACCATTGTAAGTAAAGAAAGGAAAGAAAAAAACCCCACAGAGATAAAAGAAAGAAGCGAAGAGGAGAAACAAAGAACATATATATAGAAAAGCAATATACACGATTACGGAGCAACAAAGAATAAAAAACAAGAGAAGAAACGAAAAACCAGAGAGGAAAATGGAAAGGAAGAGAAAACAACAAGAGAAAGAAACTGAACGGTCAGGAACAAATTGATAGCAGACCTCCAAACGTGACCTGAGAAGGAGGTCTCTGGCAATTGTATAGAAATGTAGAGCATTTTCCATACTAGTACTTAAAGTAACAACTGGGTAGAAATTTCTTTGAAGCACACAAAAGGTAACTGATTCTAACGTTAATTTAGCTCATGATCATTAGCTATTCACGCTTTCCTTGACAAAGAGTTTGCAAAAACTTTTAAACCTCCAAAATGCTTTTAAACCTCCAAAATACTTTAAAACCTCCAAAATGCTTTTAAACCTCCAAAATACTTCAAAACCTCCAAAGTGCTTTTAAACCTCCAAAATGCTTTTAAACCTCCAAAATACTTTAAAACCTCCAAAGTGCTTTTAAACCTCCAAAATACTTTTAGACCTCCAAAATACTTTTAACATATTTCCCAAATAAAGTAATAGACATTAAGAGAAAACTCACTTTATTCAAATTCCCAAAGCCCATTCGTTCAATGGCTTGTGTCTTCCAGTCTGGTAACGGGGGATGAAAGTGAACTGCAGGCGGATTTTGCTTTAAAACGCCAAGAGGAAGAGTGCACAGCACAGCATCCCCTTTGAATGTTTGTGTTGTTGTCACTGGTGATTTAGTGTTGTTGACTGCGACCACTTCCACGCCTAGATGGGAACAAAGATGAAGCGTTACTGTCGACGCACAGCGGTCATTAAATCGGTAAACATACTTTTAGAAACAGATAACATCGACAGATGATGGGTAATTTCTTATAGTTCATTGTCGTAATTTCGTAAATATATAATAAGTAGATTTCTCACTGATAACGTAATCGCATGTAAGGATTAATGAATGAACGAAAAAACTAATGAGTGAATACATATGCACATACGAGCCGGCGGATAAGAGGATTAATTGATAAAGAAACCGGTAAATAACTAACAATAGAGGAAATAAAT
This sequence comes from Carybdea cf. marsupialis auct. non (Linnaeus, 1758), assembly GCA_010016065.2. Taxonomy (NCBI): domain Eukaryota; kingdom Metazoa; phylum Cnidaria; class Cubozoa; order Carybdeida; family Carybdeidae; genus Carybdea; species Carybdea cf. marsupialis auct. non (Linnaeus, 1758). The sequence goes on along the minus strand of JAAAKL020007190.1, from coordinate 119 downwards.
GCATATGAGTGAAGGAAGGAACGATGGATGAATGCATGGATAGATGGATGAATGGATGGATGGATGGATGGATGGATGGATGGATGGATGGATGGATGGATGGATGGATGGATGGATGG
>JAAAKL020007189.1:3026-17160 GCA_010016065.2 Carybdea cf. marsupialis auct. non (Linnaeus, 1758) | reverse complement strand
TACTAAAACGCTCACCGGCTGAATATATATATTAAAAGCCAAAAAATCTCAAGCCAATAATGGACTTTTCGGCTGGCTATCTTTGAAACAATTCTGACACAAAAAAAGTCTTTGCGCTTTTTTCATAGCACAGCACAATTTGGGGCACGCAAAAGATCAGCGATTACTCTAATGGGGCACAAAAATATTTATAATGTTGTACTTAATGTACTAACACTTGCGACAAATTGAGGAGTGATGCGCTTTAAAGTAAGATACCACATCAAACTACACTGGATCAGTACAATTGCCATTATCCACTTTTGTTTATTGTATTTACAGCATATTCGACTCTAGAGCCATTTTTACATTACAATCTGCTTTGTGAACGAAAATTTACAAATTGTAATGCGTGACGTGATTCCTTTCCAACGAATACAAAACCACATAGGCATTGTATTTACTATATGTAGTGATAAAATTGAAAATTGAGGTAAATTATGTCGCGCTCTTAATGTACAATTTGAAAATGGATTTGTTACTACACAAAAAAATGTTACAATATAATCTCGCAAGTTCATACTTTGGTCAACGAAAATCTGTTGCGTAGAGATTGATACATCGAAAATACTTCCATATGATGATTATGCGCATGAGATATTCCAGAAAGGTACTGCTTTGCATTGGCAACAATCGATCAATTTAAAGTTCTGGTCTCTCCTTCTTGAAATCTTTGTAATCCACAGTTGAATAAAGCTGTTTTGGGATATAAAGTAAAGTACAAAACATCAGTCCTGTTCGCACGGTACCTTAGCGCTAAACAATGCTCCAAAATTTAACCCCCCAAAAGCTACATTCCTGCGGATTTCAAACTTAACTACTTATCTTCACTGATCAAGCACTTTGTATCCACTAGAAACTCGAATAATTTTGCCAAATTTAACGCAATGCTGAGATTGTATAAAGGTAAGTCGACTAGGTTGAGTTATTAATTTCAATATCTTAAGCTGACGTACCTTTCTTTGCTCATTGGGTTGGATACCAAGATAAGGTGACGGATTTGTCTTGTGGTCCCACCTAAAACAGCAAGCAACAGAATATATGAATACCCACTGGTAATGAGTCTGTATAACTAATATGGCCGTGAGAGTTCACTCTTTCTTAACTACATCTAACTATATTAAACTGATCTAGAGTTCTGCAAGATCTTCAATTTCATTGGTGACATGTGGCGTAACTGAATTGACAATTGATGTAACAAAAAATACATTGATAGAAACGTAAGTACTGTTCTAAAGAAATACAATTTCATTAAACAATTTTCTTGCTGAAGAAGTGTAGCTGATAGATGAAGAGGGCGCGCTCTCCTTATCAGTTCATACATCAGTTTGGAATGCGAAAATACTGGAAGAAAGAGATGGAGCACTGTACCAAATATATCAACTTGTGTTGGCCCAAATATATAGCGGTGAAACTTTGCAGTGACAAAGTAAAATTTTATTAACATCTGTTATTACCACCTGGCAAGTTCCGTTGTATGCTTCTATCAATATTCTTTTTGAACGAATGAATTAAGTACAGCACTAAAGAACCTGTGATTAAATTCCTCGGACTAATGATACACACGCTGTATTTAGTTGAGTTATGTCGTGTAATGTAAGGCAATGTGTCTGCCACACCTTTAGGGTTCAAATGTGATCTGGCAGTCTCTCCATTAAAGACCCCTGGTAAGCAATGTGTAAAGTGATCTCTCCCATTCTACTTACGTTGATTTAGTCTTAAGAAGTATCCTTCTGGAAAATGCCAATGGCTTTTGAAGTCTATAACGTCACGGTCTCAAGGATTATACCTTGCTGGCTTGCTATTACACGCTGTGTGTAGCAAGTTTGAAACAGATCTCATTTGGACCAAAAACGGAAACGATACCCACAAGATAAATGTTTGTCCTCCTACCATTTAAACCCCATGCAGCTGTAGTGCAAACCATAATCAGTCCTACACTTAACATGTAGAGAAAATCTAACAAATTCTAAAAGGATATCCAAACATTCTTGACAGGGGCTCCGAAATTGGGCAGACTGGCAACCGCATTCTCACACTCTACGCTGTTTACTAGTGTGCCTCCTAACCCCCTAATAGGTAACATGGTTTCCGAACGATTAGTTAACAATTCCTCGAATATTCGGTCTATGACCATAAATATAGTAAAGGTACGCTTGATAAAACTTTGTAAATTTTGAGTGTCTTTCACAACTTAAAAAACCAGTATTTGTGTTATTCACTGATCCAGTTTATGTTTATGAGCGAAGGGATGACATCAGAATAACAGCTACAATTTATTATGATAAGCCGACACGTGCTCAAGATTGTAAAATAAAGCAGCTTTTTGTCCTTTGGTGGCAATGTAACTTCAAGAAACAGACCTGTCCTCAGGGTGACTGGGTCCTTTTTTCAAGTAGCAAGGAGGAGATCTTGTGTAACAACGAATTTCAGAGAGCCTGTCAATATTGAGGGCTTGCATCCAGCTGCATTATTGTGGATATGCGAGCGTGGGGCGGCATATTCCCTACAGTAGGTCTAGTATCTAATATTTTCTCAATTTTTAAAGAAATTGTCATGGGAAATAAAAGCATGCTCTCTTAGCATTGGAACGAAGGGACATATGAAGACTCCGGGCCACGGCCATATTGACCACTGTTTAAAATCACAACTATTAGGGGGTTAGGATTATAAATGTACGTTTGTATTAACCTAAAACAAATGATGGAATATGAAATACCAGAAATGCATGAAGAAGAAAGCATTTGCAATTATCAGTTATGGGAAGATATACGAGAAATGGAAACATCAAAACAGACAGAGACAGGAACTTAAAATACTTTAATGCTTGACCATATGGATAAAGAATTTTCGATGAAATCTGATTGTCAAATAGACCTATCTTTCTCCTTTTGTGACGTTACCGTGTTATCCGATGCTAACATCAAACTATCGACTTCCAACGAAATAATAACTAAATCATCTCACACTTAGACGCACTTGGCACCATTTTTTTACTCCTGCTTGCATTGGCTTCTGCCATTCACGACGACCTGGACATTATAGTACTACATTATCAGTTTCCTCAGTTTCTCATCGATCTTCAACTCTTCCGACATATAATTAAATACTCTATCCATAGCCATTGACCACACTTCATCTTGTCCTTACTGTTTCTTTTGTTTTGTTTTGCATCCTCCTTATCTTAACTACTTTTTTCTAGTGGAGGTTAAACTAATCTATCTTCTTTACTCTCGTCTGTGCTGCCACTAACATAATTCTTCTTGTTCTCTTACGCAAGTTCAACCTCACTTTCTCATCAATACGGCAACTGGGAAACATTAAGGTGGAGTCTTAATTCCGCATGAGCTTTCTGACCCTTCTTTCTACATTCGCGCAACATCCGTGCATTTCCATCAGACATCAGCTTCTCTACATAAAAAGCTTCCCGGCTATTGCGGATTGATACCATTTGTATTCGATGTCTCAACGTAATCAAAATTATTTCCGTGGATTTTACCTTACACTATGCCCCATTTACATACGATGCTATACCTTTTTGTGATTGACCTAACTACTATACTACTCTCTTATGACTTGCGATATAACGTCCTGGGCCCATTACCTTTTACGACAAGCCAGCACTTAACAATTTTCTGGCAGAAGATAGACAGAAAACTAATAAGAATAGCAACAGCTACACCGTCAACTGGAACCAAACAGCGTACGTAGTTAGCATCTTGCCCGTGCTGTAAAAGAATATTGCTCGCATTCTCCCACATAACGCATTTCTCAATTCAACAGACGGCTTTTTTAGTAGACATAATCGTCAAAACTTTGACAATAACCTTTGCCCAAACCCAACACGTTTTACCATTGTGAATAGTAAACGGTAGTATTCAAAGTAAAAGATTCCTACCATGAAACTTATAGTCGCTACGTTAAACAAGGGGCTCTAAGAGCTAACTTTTCTTGGTCTATACTAGCCAAGAATCGTTGGGTTGCTTGACAAAACAAAAATGCAGAAATGTGGAGGTCAAATTTACGAATGTTGTCATTGTTACCACATACTTACGCTACATCAGGGTATCTTGTAGCTGCGCGTGAAAGCATGAAGATGCCAAAGCCACAAGCAAAGGTTACAATTCCAACAAGAGGAAGCACCTAAATGAAGAGGGAATAAAAATAATTACTAAGTTGACCACGGAAACATTTCCAAAGTGTTTACGTTCATTTCTGGTAGGAGAAGATGGTGATACCGACGATTCGATGAACCATGAATGAAAAAGTAATGTCAAGCTTAATATAGAAAGCCGCCATTTGTGGAATGGTTGAATAAGAGTTTTACCAAAATCTTAAAGTGATTAGCCTTAAACGGCTTTGTTCGACTCTATAATGTTACATGATCCATTGACCAAAAGGCAAGCTCATGTGTAAAGAAACTGCGCTCAAAATAGTGAGGAGTTGTACAAAATGCACGGGGTCTTATCAGTACCAGAATGTCAGTATTTATTAGACAGGAGGTGCAGCAAGTTTAGGATGCATAATGTAAACAAAACTTCTTTCCGTCCGTAAAAATATTTCCTAGATTTCAGCTTAAACTATTGATAAATCTTTTGCATCTTTTTGACATCTTTAATCGAATTGACCGATTTATAGAAATCCTTGAAAAGCAGAGAGAAAATCTATTAGATACTTAAAAATAACAAAACAGCTTTCGGAGAAAAAACGATAACCAAAGGTATGTTCTAGCGCTTACGCCTAGCGTACAAGCCGCAAAGGCACCAAAGAAAAAACGCACTCGTCACTTGGCAGTCCGGGTTGATGGTGCACGAGAACAGTGGCATCAGAGATTATGTTTAAAACTCTCTGGTGGAATACGCAAGATGGAGGGCACTGGTCCATAGCCCCTTACGAAACCGTAAAACGATTACGTTGGCCGATTATTATAAAACGTATTGCATTTTGATGGCAGCACGTGCTAATTTCAGGCATCTTGCCCCTATTTTACAGAACGACATCTCAATTTTCTGAGTAATGAACTCGCCCAAGCCCTCCCTACCGACTCTACTTTGGTTTGTTCCCCCCTCTCCTGCTTAAAACTCCCTGCATGCGCTATTTTACGAGGCGCTTGTGCCTGAAGTTCTACTTACAGAACAGGTGCGCATTCAAAATCAAAAGATCAATCCGCAAAGTTCTACAATTGGCACTCGCATCATCACCGCAGCTGCAAGCATACAAAATTGCAGTTTACACAGGGTTAATTGTGATTATGAAACTTTCTTGATTTATCAGCTTCCTTATCAAATGTATACATACCATGAAATAATCTGCCTCTGGAACACAGATACGCGAAATTATCCTAATAGTTCTCAGTAATGGTCCTTGAAAATCATATGATTTGACATTGACAAAGAATCATGAGCAATACATAGACGTAACCAGCGGGGGCTTAAGCTCCCAATAATTTTGACTTTTTTTGGTTTCATAAATTTCTGCTGTTCTATTTTAAAGTGAAACTCTGTTTATTAAAACTTTTTGCTGCTCCCAAATACTTCCCAGTGGCTCCCTGGGGGTCACTGTCTGAACTGGTTGTGGGTTGGGGAAAAAACAAATTGCCATGACCGGAGACACATCGAAGATCTGAGAAGTGGTAAACTGTATATGTTTGGCTAAAGATTAAGGGTTCCAGTAAATCAAATAACAATCATAGATAGATCTTAGATTGGCTATATTATGTACCTGAATAGCATTCAGACCAAAAAATCAAGCAAAGAAAACGACAACAAGCAAGATTTTAGGGTAAAAGAAAATGCCAAAATCGGAGTCTGGCAGGTCAGCATTTAGGTCGGCACTGCTGAACAATAACGTAAACTGACGTGAAACCCGAGGTTTGCAGTAATGTAGCCACGCAACCTAGGAAGATGTTATGTACGAATCTGAAATTTAAAAAAATTGCTTCAACCTCTTGTCAAAAGTAGTGAACTGGGAGCTACAGACAACATCCGGCTAGAAACCATGTTGTTTTGAACTTTTTCTCGAGAAATTCCGCTGGATAAAACTATTGTAGGTCTATACTACGAAGAAGTTTCTTGCTTTCAGTAAAGCTTTTTGTCGATTCTCTTTCAAACTAAATACATCGGTAACAACAATATGAAACACAAATAGAAGGACCAAAGATGGTTGTTATGGTGATTTGATCATGTTAAACAATGTAGGGCAACAGGCCTTAGAAATGGCACCACCAGGAAGAGAAGATGACACAAGACAAACCATTGAGAGCTAGACTGCGTGAGAAAGAACATGAAAGCAATTGGGGTAGTAGTGGCAGATGCACAAGACAGACCAGGATCGGCGACCAAGCAGAAGTCTGGGCGCAAGTATAAGAACATGATAAACTCAAAACAAGGAACAAAACTACAATAGGTGACGTTCACGCTACCCAACCCAGCAGGTAATTTCCCGTGTTTCTATACCTGATCAATCATACTGTTGTATTCCGTATGAAAAGAATCGACACAATGCTTCATAAAGAGCAGGGCAGCCATAAGGGCAAAGGGGGCATTGCCCCTACATGTTCCAGAGTTCCAGAAAAAAATCACCACCAGCAAGTATACCTATCTTTAAACCCATATGCAGAAGGAAAGTGATGACGTCATAAATCAAAAGGATTGGAAAGAGTAAGATTTGACTCTAGATATCTAACGGCAACTGGAAAAGGCTGTTTCGCAAAATACCAGACCTGTAGTGTACATAGTGTTTAAGCTACAGGCGTTTGAATTTAAAAAATCTCTGGTCAAAACTCTGTTAAGATTCCTTGGATCCTTACGTTAGGAATCTGAATCAAATAATAAGGTTTCGATAGAGAGATTTAAAGCTTTGAAAGCTGATATTTTGGTGTTGGGAAAGCGCACCACTCTCAATCTTGGCCATCGACGTTCTTACTAACCAGGCAACATGAAAATTGAATATCTTCCCCATAATTCAAACATTTTGAATAGTGTCACGTCATACTTTCCCTTCGCATAGGGCCTCCAAATACCATAATCGGATACGAAATACACCTTCTGGGACGCTAGAAGGACGAAAAGGTGACATAAGCTTTCTTTGCCCCTCACCTCTTTAAAAATAGTTTCCTCAGGCTTGTTACTTAAATCAGTGGAGTACAAATTTGCAATATATGTAATAAATACATAGAGACATGGTTTAACTATAGTCCCCTAGAACTTACGTGCTGCTACATACGCCTATGCTAATCAGAAAACTAATATCATTTGTGATTAACTCGTTTAAATAAACGCAAGGCTTTATTATTCCATTGACAGTGTTCACCATGGCTGCTGTTTGCCATTTAGAAGACAGGTAACGATTAAAGGGTAAATCGCGGATGACCTTCGTACCCCCACCCAATCACCAGGATTAGATATTTCTGCAACCAAGATACAATAAAGAAAGGTCAACTTGTAGGTGAGTGGGTGTCACTAACAAGTTCAGTTAGTGTTAGGGTTAGGGGTTCGGGCTTGGACAAGGGTTAGGGTTAAGACAAGGTTTGGGACAAGGTTTAGGGGTTCAGGCTAGGACAAGGGCTAGGACAAGGGCTAGGGGTTCGGGCTAGGACAAGGGCTAGGGTTAAGACAAGGTTTAGGACAAGAGTTAGGGGTTCGGGCTAGGACAAGGGCTAGGACAAGGGCTAGGACAAGGGCTAGGGGTTCGGGCTAGGACATCCACTACTACTCCGCTATAAGTTCACCTTCTCTCTTGCTTTTTCCTGTAAACTATGGGCCTACTTATTTGTCATTTTCCCCTTCACCCCAAAACCTTTTCGTTTATTTGTTTCATTTGCTAGACACTTGATCTTCTCAGATACTTGATATTGACCCTGCCAAAAAAACCAGTCTGGTATCCATCGATCCTATTAGTTAAAGAGATCTAAGGTTGCTATGGTTTTGTGGGCATTGTTTGCGTTTGTCTGGCAAAAATCATGCCAAGCATAATTGAGCAAAATCAACCTGCTTGTCGCACGTCCAAGTTTTAGGGCCGATTGATACCAGCTTGGCGTTTCGAAGGCATATTTTAAATACCTAACATCATCAACAGGACTTTACAATGATTTATAATCATCCCTATCTGCGAACACTAATTGCGTACTGGCTTTTCGACTATCCTTCAATCAATTTTGCAGCTGAACTGAAATCAATCACCCGAAGACTTGGTATGTAAAACAGTTATGACGTAATACCACCGTCGAAACTGCTCCCTCAAGAAACGAAGGCATTCTAGGGTCCAAAAAAAAATTAACAGGGGTGTTGACGATTTGCAAACTGATAAAAATTTGGCAAACTTTTGAGAAAGGAATCCTAGCAAATCCGTGCTAACAAATAGGGAATGTGTTTTTTCACTGACGGTTCTTGTTGGAGTTACGATAATGAACGATAGGACAAGGTTATGGCTGAGAGATATTGCTTGTCTACAAAGTATTGTAGTACCAGATCTTTGTAGGCTGCTCTTGCCTAGATACACCTACTTGTTTAATAAAATCAATTGTTATCTTCCTGGCTCCAGTCAAAAGTACAGAAACGTCGGCGTAATGACACAAACTGATAAAAAACCTCAATTTTCAACAACATGCCTCATCACAACAAATCGTTAAAGGGCTGCCCTCAGTTAAAAGTTTAAAATCTAGTTGTAAAAACAAGCTCACAGAATCTGGACCTCTTCCTGTATGGATCTGCGTAGATATGCAATTCCGTTTACAGCCAAACAATTTAATCATATCTTTAATACATGATCTATAATCTATATGGAGTTACTTCACGCAGATGCAATGTGCAAGCGTCCTAAACGTAGAACCCCTGATCCTCTTGGAAAACCGATCACCATGTCTCACCAAAAACATTCAAGAGTCGCAGGGACGTTTCTTCCCAGGTTTCTGGAGTTAATTCCAGTATTTAAGAGTATATCCATGTAAAAATTCGATCGTTTAAACGTACTTTGAACAAACAGAAAGAAAATATTTGACTTCGCCATATTTCCAGGATGCTTTATTGTGTTGACCTCTATCATTCATGGTTGGTCTTTAACCAGTCAACCAAATAACCAACCTCCCTTTGTTAACGATCTTTTCAACAAACACAAGATAACAGAACTACGTAGGATATCTCTTATCCTTATCACCGGAGTACCTTCTTTGATCCTCGATACCTTAAAAGTGACTTTTTTTATACGATTCTATCACGTCATCCTACATTTCATAAATCTGTTTCTCACCCACCTCAAACACAAGCGGAATTATCCTAGACAAAAAAAAGATGCTCAGTCAAAATACAACCATATAGCTCCTACCTCAGGGTTTCTGAAAATCCGCAGCTTTCTGATCGTATCCATTTCTTCGTCAAACTATTCCGTCCGAAATAACCTCGGCTTCCTCTCCGACTGATTTAAAATATGCTCGAAATAGTGTTCTGCCTGCCTATTTATTTATGAACCGTTTCAAGGTGGTTATCGCTTCTACGCCCACTATCCCCAAATCGTGCCTCTTGTCACGACACGATCTGAAAGCCTCGACGAGACGGAATAAACAAAGCATGTCGATTCTCAGAAACAACAACCATACAATGCCATCTGTCTTTAATCTTGTTGAGAGTTGATATTTCAAGGGAGAGATTGAGGACAGAATGATGTCTGAATATCCATTTGCAGACTATTATTGATTGTTCACATTACGAGAATCTGATGAAGATACAAAATACATAAATAAACAAGAAGGCCATCCTTTTATAACACAAGCCATATCGAGGTCAAAAAGTATTTCCATGGTTATCAATCCGCAAAGATTCCTTTAAGATCAACTATTACGTAAGTTGCACCAACCTGTATTGTTGATCTGTTGTATAAATCATATGTGACAAGAGGTCGAGAAAAATCTGCGCAAGTACCAAGTAGCTTTGTAAAGTTCAAGGTATTGCATGAAATCTTGAGCTTTTAACTTTATGAATAAATACTTGTACAAAATTAAGCACATAGTATGTCTACACAATAGGTATAAAGAGATGTATTTATGTATATATAGACATATTTATGCAATATATCTATATATACGTACTATATATACATACGTATACGTATGTACGTTTTACGTATTTGTAAATATACTGATATTTGTATTCAAATGTACGCAGGCATCAATATATGCATGACTATCTTGTGTATCTATGTATATCAAATTTCACAAATATCAGCTTATATCTTGGAGCTGACGGACACCTGCGGGAAAAATCCTGAATCTTCATGACTACCAGCTGCCAAATTTTTACATCATGAAAATGTATTATAGTTAAACGAAGAAATAAGGATGAAGAGTATCAATTCTCTGCTTTAGGTCACCCTGGGGTGGGGGGCTACGGCTATAGATTTTGCTCGCTGCACACCAATATGAGTCAAAGCTTACCACAAAGAGAGTACACAGAAATTTTCGAATAAGGGGAGGAGAACGCAAAACAGAAGGGTCGAGGTGGGACGCCGGGATCTGGTGTTCTCCCCGCGGAAGTTTTTAAATGTTACTGCAAAATAGGGGCCATTGAAATTGTCACATCCTGCTATAAAATACTTATAGTAATAACTGGCCAATCTGATATTTTCAGGGATCTAGAAGAGAGCATGTTCAAATCACTCCCCTGCCCCTCGCTGCACACGCTAATGACCATCAAATAATAAAGCAGTGATTATTTATAAAATAAGCCTTAGATCATAATACATCTGTGCTTAAAAAGGTTCTTAAAATGAGAAAATATTTCTTTTTATTTTGACAGAATTCAGATATTTTCTTCTCCCCTTGGTCATATCGAGAGGTTTTGGTCATGTTTGGCTTTTCCTCACTTCACTTCGCAACCTACGCTAATGTCATAGAATCTGTGTCGAGTCAACATTTGCGTGATTTGACAAAGTCTTTTCTTGATGTTTTTCATTCGGGGTTTTCAAAGGCATTTGACATCAAGAAATTCCCAACAGTGACGTAATACGTTTACATGACGTTGGGCGTGACTGTCCATTCGGGATTGTTCATAGAGACGTCAAGTGATGTCGTCATGTCCATAGAATCAAATAAACTTGTATGACCTCTATTGTCATAAGTGGGCGTTAACTGATTTAGCACAATCAACAGTTTAAGGTCAATTGTCTCACTGTTTGTCTAAGGCAGGAGTCTGATCATCAGTGAATGAAGATAGTAATAAAACGTGTAAAATGCTAAGAAGAGGACATTTCGCGTTATAAAAAGGGGCATTCTAATCGCTCTAAGTTTTTGGTGTAAGTGTTTATTATGATGATCTATGTATATCAGCGGCATAACTGCCAGAAAAAATAGGCATTTTTGCCCGACGATAATCCAAACCTATACCAAGATCAGAGGAAGCTCATGACTGAATTATAGAGATTGCCAAAGGCCCTCTTCATTGAGCTGATGCGTTCCAAAGTTTTTTAGAATAACATCAGTTCCCTAACAATAGCCTCTTTTTGGACTGTAGCTATCGTGCGAATGGTGGACGAACGGTTCATTCCGTTTTGAAATTAGGCCTATCCTTGAATTTTGTTAACGACAGAAACTTTTGTGTTCTGCATCGCCCAGAAATTTGGCGATGACAAAAAATCCCGGCAGAAACATAGTTTGAGATGAATTCATCATGGTGCATCGAGTAGGCCTACTTCTTGAGACCTCACATAACATACTCAAAAATATATAGAGCATTGACTTGTTGATAGGCAGAGTAACAGTTCTCCCAAAGTATTTCAAGCCTTAACTGTTATTCTCCATGCATTTTTAAAAATTCTGGATCCATCTATCTCCGAATTGTTATCAGATCAACGAATTGTAGGGACAATTGTCCTAATCTAGATGCATATAGGCAGCTGTCAATATCTCTTTGCCTGCGCCCCTCAAAAATGTCATGCTCTAGTTAAACATGGCTTGTGCAGGGATCCGCAAGCAAAGAAAGGATATTCTAAACTAATCAACCAATATCCGAAATACACAGATTAGTAAAAGTACTCCTAGGGTCTATACAGCTTACAAATTTTTAAAATGTGCTTCTTGATCAGACACGGTGAGATGGCGGCATCAGTGTGATTTTACTAGTAATGAATGTAAACAGGATAACCGTCTATTTAATGCTCCAAATTTGCTTAGTTAGACATTCTATTCAAAAACTGGAGCCCTAATTACCATGTGCAAATACAGTCGTAAATAAGCTTTTACTAAGCAGGTGGTACTTTCATAAATTGTCAAGATATTTCAGCTATCATAGATCAACAGGTTGCAAAATACATTGAATGCTTTTGTATTTCTACATAATTTTACTAGGAAATACCTTCCAACATAAATTTAACTCAAGAACTTATGTTAGAATCTCTAGACACTATGATTTCTTCATTGAGGGGAAAATAGTGTCATTCAACAGTTAGTACTAGCAATTTGTTCCCCTTCTGTCTGGATCGGTTAACTTGGAAGTTTTTATACCAGTGGCCTATGCCAACCAACTCTGCGCTATCTATCTGGCGTGGAACACTCCACCTTATTATAGATATTTCCAGTGTGTTTTGTTCATAGAGAAAGGACTGGGCCCAGTCCTTTCTCTATGGTTTTGTTACAAAGGTTTGTGTAACGGCATTTATAAGCTCTTGTGGTACACGTTCCCAAAGTACTCCTAAATTGCTACACCTCAGAGTTTTTATCTATATGTTAGCATCTAGTGCTTATGCAAAAGTATGGGGATGGGGTAACTCATTTAAACATTTAAAAATGACTTGATAATGAGGTGGCAAAATGGTAGGATTCCTAGGGTATATCTTATTTTTGTACATTGTTCTTAATTTCTGCAATGCCCTTAGCCATAGACGCGTAAATTGTAAACAAATCCTTAAGTTGATAGTGTGGCGTACTTCGTTACAATGCTGCATGACCCTACTTACGCTCCGTTACCCATAACATGTCTGACAGACAACAAGCTGATCCGCTCCTCGTATTTCCTACCAAGTCTACGCAAAATTCTTCCACAGTCACTCCAGATGATTACTGTGACCAGTGTCTGACCGTTTAGCAAAATTCATCTGTTACTTAACGCAATTCTCAAGACCTGCATCACTGATAAACTCTTCAAAACATAACATACATGTGGGACAGTTATGTCATTCATACAGGGGTTATTTGCAACAAGGCGTTCCACTCGTCGTATTTCCTATCAAGGCTACGTTAAATTGCAATTTTCAAGGTACGTAGTAACCATGGGGGCAAAGAAGGCCCTACTTTTGCGATAGGTTTTTAGCATACCTACTAAATGGATGCATTTCGCTCATTAAAATAACGGCGTCCCCCCTTCACACACACACAAGCACCATCACCAGCACCACCAGCAGCACCACCACCTATGGTCCTACTTTGATAATCGTTTCTACCTTATTAAAAAGAACCAAATCAGATTTTCATTAGGTTCTCTTAAAAAGACCTGCCACCCTAGCCGATTTCGAAACAAACATGGAAGAAGTTCTTTCGACCTGATCTCTTTTTCGACCTACCAAACTCTTTCCGTTGTGCAACTGTCAGTCTTGTACCACTCAAGTAATACTTGTTGGTAACAGTTTTCAATGTCAACTTATAAAGATGATATGAATGACCTTTAAAGTGCTTTTATTCTATTCTTAAGGTACCGTCGAGTGACAAGTTTGTGAACACGAAAACAAATCAAACAGAACTTAAAAAGCTCTCAAAGAGTCAAAGAAACGAAGGACATGTCTAATATAGCCTATTGTGTAGTTCCTATCTTATGACAATTAGAGGTGGACTTGAGAAAAGGACGCTTGACAGGGAACTGGAATGTAGTGTACTCACAACAGGCACCAAAGGAAGGGAAATGCAATCTTAAGATCAATGTAATCGCCTAAGCTAAGATTTGAAAGGAAGCCATAGAATGAAGTCAAAAGCTATTCATCATATAAATGCTAAAGTTTTCTTGTCTCTTAAACATCATTTTTAAAGTAACTTTATTGATAAGGAATAACATTTCCCCTTCTGTTGTAAAACAAGTCCTTTACCGAGACCTTATAATAAGTATTAAGTGTGTGGGGG
>JAAAKL020007188.1:0-17160 GCA_010016065.2 Carybdea cf. marsupialis auct. non (Linnaeus, 1758) | reverse complement strand
ATATTCAACACGAAAGAAAATAACACGACTGACGCTGTACACGATTGCTCTGTTTTGAAGTCGATTCTTGCCCGGTGCTTCCGATCTCGAGTGATGTAAAATCTATTTTTAGAAACAAAGGTTTAAATGGGTTTGTGCTATTGAACTCTCCATTATTTTAGATACGTATGGATGGTTGTAATACCAGTACGTAATTTAACATATTTACTGGTGTAGAATAATAATTTTTCATTTCATTGCTATCTTTCCAAACTGTTCATCCGAAATCCTTTCTGGTTTTAAACACTTTCGAACTTTCAATGGGCCACGTACGGACTGGTAAGTAGAATGGAAATCCGTCCATGATCAAGCCGCATGGCGCAGAGAGGCTGGTGCCCAATTTACGTAGAGTAAGATGTCGATATCCACCGCTGGAGTATTGGGAACTAATGTGGTGATTGGAGAAATAGAGTATGTTGTCAGTGAAGGTCACGTAGGGCAGTCGATAGAGCGCATGTCGCGATTGCGTGGGCCGCGGGTTGCAATCCCGTAGGCGACATACTTTCCTATTTCTTAAATATCTTTTAAAACTGATTATAGTAATTATATAAGCTTTTTCACTGATACGAGAAACGTAGCCTGTAGAAAGGTGTGATAGTGGACTAAGACGAAGCATGCTATTCTAGTGAACTCTGAGCACGGATGTTCGATTTTGCTGGCTACCAAGCTTAGCCTCTTTCTATTGATGACCTGTTAAGTGATCCTTAGCGTTTCAGTGTCAGGAGTGAGGTTCTCGGTGTTGATAACTATGCAATCTGATAATCCTGGTCCTTGAGTGGCCTTCAGCCTGGATGTGTAGTGATTCATTACTGTATGAAAAATCTTTGACGATGTTATGCCGCGCAACAAACGAACCGTATAAGAAATCACTCACTCATTTGGTATTTTTACCGAACTTCATTATGGTAAATCACTTTCATTCTGAGATTTTAGCACATACCATTCTCTACATGTAAACTTTTCGCGAATTTTAAATTTAATTGACTCCTGATGATGGTTATTACCCCAATTATTGTACTTCGTAAGGAGTAATTAGTCACGTTAGTGACATTGGTTTAGGTAGGTGTAGGGTAAATGCCAGAAAAGGTAAAAATCAGAGATGGTATGTTTAACAGGATGAAGAACTGGAAGAGGTATACACGGCACTATACTGAAGTTTTATTCAGAATCGGTGGCGTGGGATATAGTGTTTCTGACCAAATATCTCAGAACTGGAGAGAATACCAATGTTTGGGACACATAATACTTTTGTAGACTCATCAGGTACCTTTGACAGCTTCTCGACACTTATTAGACCTTCGAATCAGGGTCATAGGAAGATTAAAGAAGGTACTGATTTGAACTTGTCCTATTGCCCTTTCTGCGTACTTATAAAATGGAATAAACAATTAACTATAGGGGGATTAGGTTGATGCGTGGAAGTATGTCCTCCATTGATAAAGGTATATCAGTGTATCTTACTTACTTTAATAGATCGTTATGGAATGGGCTATAGCTAAGCTGCGATTAGAATGCGATTTTCAGTCTCACTGTGGAAAAAAATCTCTCCAAACCTTTGGCTTGCTGATGGAAATAATTGCCTTGTAAATGTAGCTACGGCATTTCGTAGCTACCTTAAATAGAGCTGAAGTATTGCCCGGGATGCGGTGCGTATGTGCCATGGAAACACCAGATAAGAAGTAAGGATAGGATTAATAGAGGTCATTTACATAGGCACGGTAATATCAAGACTTATATCGATTAATATATTATGCCTACATGTAGAAATCCTGATGTTGAACGCAAACACAATTTACAGCCGCTAGTAGGCTAAGAAATTTTATTTAACTTCTGGTAGTATTTGTAAGTAGTAATATGACTGTGGTTCAAAGGTGCACGAGAGCTTTGAGTCAGTGTTAAGAGATTTACCAGCTGTTTGTTGATGAAATTCAAACAGGGCGTTCTTGCAAACTAATCAAGCTATAAGATCAGTTTTAGTTACACGGAGACCAGTAATAACCTTTAAGCAGGTCATAAACAGGGCCATGGAGCCAGCTCACCAGAGTGACGTTTAATCCTACAAAAACAGCTGTCGATTATTCTCTAAAAGTGTGCAATGAATTGGCTTAAAGCTTTTCAGGAACCTCAACACATGAACCACAATGTTTTGCGACTCGTTTTGAAAACGAGGATATACTCGCTCATTGCAAGAATGGAAAGTTTGATAAACCTTCTAGTTTGTCATTGGTCTAGTTTCAATCATGGCGGGTACACTAACGCTATTTCAGGAACGAATCCCGATATCTTCTGACAATTGGGCGGTTGTCTCCCAAGTACTTTTTTTTAACGAGCAACCGAGAAAGCAAATTGACTCGAAATGAAAAGCGGATCATGGAGATTACAGCAACACAGAAAGTGTTCTATGGTGTTTCTTTAGGTCTATTGTGGTGGTATTTTGTTTGCCTGGGGACCTTAGTAAAGGTGGGTACGTGTACTTGTAAGGTCATATCTCTCCACTGTGAACAAATCTATTTTACCCTTCGCTCCTCAACATATAAAGTAATGGGCGAAAAAATTGACGAATCGTCGGCTGATTTATTGGGTTATCGGAGATTCGTTTTCGAAAAAGCGTTACCGTACTCTCCATGACTTAAACTCGTCCTTTGTCATTGGTATTGAACTTGAAATGTGCTGAGTAAGCAGTGAAGCCGATTTAATGTGAGAGAGCGCGATATTATGACCTTTTCAACTAATTAGAAAAAATCAATGTCAATCTTTCCGATAATATCCTTTCACTTTTAATTCTATCATAATCACAAGGTTTGTTACGACATCTATTGCAGAGATAACTGTCATTAAATTTGTTTAAGCAAAAATATTTATCGTTGCGCTTATGGATGTATAGTTAATCTAGGAAATCAATATGTTGCATCCAGCCATCGTATGTCAAGCTATTCATTTATTTGCGTCTTTTCAACTGTCATTCTCCAACGCCTACCATTTGATCATCCAGATAGTGTTATTGATGTTGTTACATTAAAAGTGTAATACGCGGCAGACAAATTATTGTCAGTTAATGAGTAGAGAATAACCTGCTAATCAAAAATTTTATAGTTTTATCTAAAGCGAATAGGGACGTATCGTTGTTTTGGCAGATAATTGTGAAAAGATAGCCTAAGTTACCCCCACTTAGCATTTTAACAAAAATTTTAACGAAATGTAAGTGTTGAACTTGTTTGCAAATAGTACAAGCTTTGACATGGATTTCTCCATACAATTGAATGATGAAGTAAGTGCTGTAGATTTTGTAACTTCATGTCAACAATAGTTCTTGGCTTAACCAAAGCAATATGGATTGCGGGATACAATTTCAAGAGAATGTAAAGTTTACATTTTCAAAGGTTTCTACCTGCTTCATTTTAACGTCGGCTTTTGCGGCGCCATTTGCGGCGGTTATTTTACCAGTGTCCAAATTCATACTAGATTGTAGGGTGTTTATGTTTATCAGAATACAAGCTCTATGCCGAAAACCGGCTCACGTCATGTCAATATTAAAAAAAAATTAACTTGCGTACATTAGCGTAGAGGCAGAGTTAAAACCGTACCTGGGAAAAAAATTATTATGTATATTGGTGCATGGCAGTGCTTACGTTATAAACAGCTGGAATTGATAATTCACTAATTTGTTGAGAGGGCGCAAATGAAAGGAGAAATGCTAAGGATTTGATATTGATTGGTCTACCTTATGAGCGATTAGTATTTCACATGTCCTATTTCAACCGGTATGTTTAATCATCACCATTGTCACCAACATTAAAACCATCGTTTTGATCGTCACGATCATCATGATCATCAGTGCCATCATTATCATCATCGTTTTCGTGATGATAGCCATCATCGTTGCACCAATCACTACCAACTACCTCCTCCTTTTTTTCGCCTTCCTTCTCGTTCCCGTCAACATTATCATCGTCATGAATAACAATAAGAGCACCAACAACTATCTTTTAACTGCTTCGGGAAGGGTAACTTCTTCTTGCGCACATTTTTTTAAGAACTCAAAACTGCTTACAGTTTGGCAGGAAAAATGCTTCCTGTGCAGTCCTAGCAGCAGAGAGGTAGGTTTCCCCATTGAGAAAGTTTCCAGTTTCTTTATGGCACTATGCCCTCTCCCCCAACTGGTGTCTTCAGATAGAACCGTAAACAAAGTTACCCGGAGCCATTTTTTGTGTCAGTATAATATCAAGAGTAATGTGTCATGAAAGCCAATGTTACATAATCTAAACATGAAAAAATTGACTTATATGCTTATATGCTCACAAAGAGAGGCTGCAGAAAGTTAAAAAAATTTGCAACGGTCGATGAAAACCAACTGTCATTTGCTATTTGCATCAGGAACTGAACAATTCAATAGACATGAGTGTGCAGTGGAGGGGGAGTGGTCCAAGAGTAAAGCCTTCAACTGTAGTCCTTCCTTTGAGGTTTCATACGTTCATTGTGAAAGTCTCAAATCATAAAATCTGGGTAACAGATCACCAATTCTACTTGATTCCTCCCTTTTACATACTAAAGACCATGAAATTTGCCAATTGCATATAAGGATTGATTTGACTGCCTGTATTCTGGTTTATGTATTGACAAATTTCCTTTACTTGCCCCCAATGATAAAATTTTAAATTAAATTAAAAGAGTAAATTGATACATATTTTATTAATTTTAATTTTTTTTCAAACGATTTTGAATGTATATCCTGAGCCTGTTACCTTATCTAGAGATTTTGCTAATATCACAGATTGCCAGTAAGACGTTTGAAGTAAATTTGACACTTCAGTCTCCTTGTCGGGTATCACTACTAGAAACGTGGCCTCCTCCATTCCTTTTGAGTATTATCGTAGGTAGTGTGTAATGTCAAGCTTGGTATCTAGCAATTCGTTCTGGATAGCTTTTGAAGTCCCTTTGAACACTGTGACTGGGTTCATGTGTCGCGTCAAGACAGACTTTAGATGGGATATAAAGTTGACGCGTGCGAGAAAAATTCCTGTGTTGCCTTAATCCTCGTTTTCGTCAAGGCCTGTCAAAGCAAGCTCGAACGCACCACAAAACGTACACAATCCACGATTCTAGATAATACGGGTCGGTTTGTGTCAAATTCCTGCTTCTGATTTGCAATGTTGGCGCGATAAGCTTCTGGCAGCTGCAACCGTAAGTCAGTGGCCCCCAGAAATGCCAGTTTAAAGCTATCGTACATGTGAGAGCGACTCTTAATATGCTTCTAAACTCTTTCAGACAAATACTTCCAGTTATTTAGGCCTACATGAGTCCATGCTTTATCCCTAACTTGCTCCCCGAACAACAAGCGTGGAAACAGTAGGCCATCTTTGTCACAGGGCAATCTGTCATCAATTCGTGTTTCGAGCATTGAACTGTATATAAAAGTACATTTATGTAGATTTCAATGGTTTCGAGTACCAACGCCGTTTGAATCGTAGCTCTGGATTCACGTCGAAACATGAAACATCTGGCTTGTCACATCCTAAATGTTTCGCCTCTAACATTCCCTGGTACTTATTTTCAAAAATGGACGAGCAAGTAAGGATTTCACAGTATCCGTCGTTAGCGTGTGGTGATATTTAGCTTCAGCTGAGATCGATGCTGATGTTTTTAAAGTGGGGCGACTGAGATTCTGCCCCATAGCACCATTAAAAACTACTGTCGGCAACTCGGCCATTCTGATTAAGATCAAAGGGTGAGCATGCGTAATTTCATGCAAAAAGGGGCAAAATATATTCGGCCCCATATAGCTCAAAATGAGACTTATCCTCTCTTTGAGACTACAAAACTGGTTAGACCGGCAACATTATGTGCCAAGACCAACAGCTTGAAATTTTTTTAAGCAGCTTGACGAAAGACCTAGCCAAATATTACTTGTTTAAAACTCAATGACATTAAATCACAAAGTGACAGAATGACGAAGAAGCTTTAATTTGGAAACCGATGAAGTTCTTACAGTATAAGCATTTAAAAAGCCTTTTTACTGAGAATTTTTGGTGGGGCAATGCCCCCCTTGCCCCTTACCACGAGCTGCCACTGCTTGTTTCCGTTATTATTATAATCAGTGTCTTAGTCATGGCTTTCAACAAATGTTATTTGCTGACCAATGCATGGTACTAAGACATTTTGTTCGTAGTAATTACCCTTTCAAACAGACTATAGGCAAAACTTGTAGTTTTAAAACTATGATTCTGCTAATGGTCTCCATGTTCGTACCTCCATATAGGCTTTTTTAATCTTTAAGATTCGATTTTGAAGCACAGGCGTGTTGCTGCTATGCCAAAATTACGACTCTAAAGACGGGCTATTTAGATAAATGAGAAGGCATTGTCACTATGCAGCACGAGAGCAAAAGAAATGGTTATTAACCACAACTCTTGGCGGTGATGCTTTTGGATGTGTGAGCTTCCATGGCAAACGATTTCCTAAAGAACATTTCACACAGCACAATTAAACGTTGCTTCAATTCATCTCGAAATCTATATCCGTATGTATCCATGTAGCCAAGGGAAAATGCCATCTTTGGGTTTCGTTAGCAGGAACTAGGTATGAGATAATCAGTTATCATGAGAAGAGAAGAAGGAATCGGTGATGGATTGTACCGTTTCGCAGTCTTGACACAGTCATATCCACACAGTCACGTATTCATACAATCAACAGTTTAGCTCTAGAATCTATATAGACAACAGGTGAAGTTTCTTTCCTTGTCAGCAATTCAGTACTGATAACTTATTTCGTCCTACCCGTTTACTTGTAGTAGTTTAATCTTCAGTTGAAGGTATTTGGCTACGTATCTGAAAATAACCGGCCTTCCTATGTTGAGCTCATGAGATAAACGTGCTTTTAGATGAAAATCATCTTTTTCAACCCTTTGTGCAGCCGACGTTGTGTAGAACAGCTTCCAATGCAACGGTATTAAACTTCTTCTGATTTCTTGACGGAGTCACTAGTTAATAGATTTTCTTTCTAAACTTTCTGCAGCCCCCCCAAACCCCCGCCCTCCCAAAAAACCAACCCAAACGCTTAGAATCATCGTGGCTGCCATCCAAAAACAATAAAGAAAAGCACCATAGAAGTACCAAAATTAGCTGCTGTTTTCTCTTGCTTCCAGTACTTGCTCTGTTTTATATCCCATGCTTCAGTTTGACCGGATACTAGAGAAATAGAAAAGTATGTCACCAACGGCCAAGATACATTCCGTGCTTTATGCGTATATTTCATGTTTACTGGAATAACTGGTGGTACTCGAACCATTTAAAATTTTGTTCATGTTTCATAGAATATGGTACTATTGCACTCCAAGAGAATAATCTTTGCAATAAAAGTTACTATTGCGATCACCTTATATTGAATTATAATGAACGTCACTTGATGATAAACAGTAGAAAAATAAGCACGTCAGTGTTAATGATAATAATTTTCCATGATACTGCAAGAATTATAAGTATTTCTTTCCTTTCCCGTCTACGCGCCTGTAATTTAAGTGATACACTTTTACTATGAAGCGATCTAACGAGACGGTACTAATATTGACATCAGATGATGGAAATGTGAGGGTAAACCTAGCAAAATGATTTCCATCTTCTAGGAAATGTTGCTCTTTCGAAAAACCGTTACTCCAAGGACCAAGCACGATTACCTGGTCACAAAGGAGTAAACTAGCAAGAAATTTATTTGTATTTTGCTCCCGCAGTTATATTTGTTTTAATAAATGAGTAAATGACCATGCTGTCCACGACAGTGAGTATTGAACTGCCGCATTCGAATACGATGGTTCACCACAGTGGTAGGAACAAACTAGTGTGACCCCACAGCTCTCAATCGAAGATTTACAAATTTGTAATAGTGAAGCACGGGCAATAAGAAACTGTTAACATCGCTAGATTTCATTAGAAAGCGCTTGAACATAACCGGTCCGTTTTCTCAGTTCCAAAGCGAAGTCTTCAACTTCAAGTGATAGCCATTAGATAGAACATTCTTCAACATATTGTTCACATTTATTGACTTACTTTTGAACATTAGTCGTGCTGAGGTAACTATTAAGGGAATATGTTCCTTACTGGTTTTTTTTGTGCGTAAATTAAAGGCAGCCGCTCATATTTTTAAAAAATGCCATCAAGATTCTAATGCGGCACTTCTCTTGTAGTCTGTTCTTGTATGAATTGTTTTCCATGCTCAAGACTGTTTCGTTTCGTTTCCTTAAAATTATATCAGATTATATTTGACTCAAGGATGTTTGTTTTTTTGATTCCATAAAATGAATGCTCTTTAAGTATCTCAATTTCAAGCCTGCCCTTAATTTTAATGTAAAAATTTGTTGATTCTTACCTTAACATTTTCTAAAATTAGATTCGGAGGTAGGTAATTAGTCTTGTTTTGTCAACCGGTGTAATATTTGAATACTTCTGTTTAACTTCTGCTTTGCCGCATAGACGTAAGATCGTTCTGGGTACTGCACGAAGCTGCCAAGCTGTAGTTACCACCGGTACAAGTTTGACAATTGATTTCCGTCTCTGGTCGTGAAGTGCTGCATTTTAAAACTGCCGAAATGATATTTGGCACTGTAACATGAAAAAGTTTCCCTGAAAACGTGTCTTTACGCGTCCCAATAAACATTACTGTAGGTAAATAATGGTCGAAGTTTGTAATATGCAGCCCCTCCCCTGGGGACTGTGGGGGATTAAGTCGCCCCAAAAGACATAATTATTAGGTTTTTCGACTATGCTAAACACAATGGCTATCTCTAAATTTTGATCCAGTGACTTTGGGAAAAAATGAGCGTGGGAGGGGGCCTATGTGCCCTCCAATTTTTGGTCTCTTAAAAATGGCATTAGAACTTTTAATTTTCGTTAGAATGAGCCCTCTCTTGACATTCTAGGACCACTAGGTCGATACGGTCACCCCTGGGAAAAAACAAAAAAACTAACAAATAAACACGTATCTGTGATCTGTCTTCTGGCAAAAAAATACAAAATTCCACATTTTTGTAGATAGGAGCTTGAAACTTCTACAGTAGGGTTTTTCTGATACTCTGAATCTGACGGTGTGGTTTTCGTTAAGTTTTTTTTTTACTTTTAGGGGATGTTTCCCCCTATTCTCTAAAATGAGGCAGATTTTCTCAGGCTCGTGACTTTTGATGGGTAAAACTAAACTTGATGAAATTTATATATTTAGAATCAGCATAAAAATGTGAATCTTTTACGATTCCATTTTTCAGAGTTTCAGCTACTGTTGAGCCGGGTTGCTTCTTACTACAGTTCGCTACCACGAACTGTTTGATAATTGTAAGGTTTATACGGGAATTGTCAAATGATTTTTTTTTTTTTTTTTTTTTTTTTAGGAAATCTAACTTCTTGCACCCTATTGAAAAATCCTTAATTAGATAAATCGTTGGATAGCTATAACTCGTGGGGGATGGGCCCCACCTCTTCCATCTCTATGCAGGTGAGCACATGAACTTAATCTTAACTTCATACTAAAATCAGGCCTGCAATAAGAGGCTGATAATCCTGCATCCATATTACATAGTACAACTATATCTTTCCAAAAGAAGGGAATTCCCCCTCCCTCTTCCCCTTCTTACTGATGTGAAAGGCTGCTCAAGACAAATTGCAAATTTGAAGCTAAAACCTTATTTTCGAAGCATCATGCATTCCATTACCGCATGAAAAAACTCATAAACTCATACTGCCAATAACCGGCGTGTAACTACACAAAACTGTACAAATACTGTACACAATACTGTATTAGTAAGGCAAAAGCTTTGTAGCTGAACAAGAGAATCCCTCTTTGACAATGGTAATTTTTTCAGGCTTGTCAAATTTTAAATATTATACTAACCATATGATATACCTGATGAGATAACCATTTTATAGTATAATCCTTTAATAGTTAAATTTATTTGTAAATTTACTTAAGGTATGAAAGACTGATTAAATGTCATTGAAACCAGGAGTAATTAATGATAAAAACAATAAAATAATAATACATAATAGAATAATAAAAAAATATATATGTATATAACAAAATAAATAGAAAATTAAAAAAAAAGTTGTACAAATAATAAAATAAGTAATAAAATAATCACAAAAATCAACAGGTCTGAAACACAGACAGTCAACGAAATACTGGTCCAAGGCAGGCGTGGCTTGTTTACCTCTCATTCCAGGCAATCTAACGGTCTTATGCCAATTGTAAATTCTTGGTCAACCTGCCTGAGATTCTATGCAGTGTGATTCTGTTGTCGGACAGAGTCGGAGAGAGTATGACTCTCTTGTCGGACAAATAGTTGTTTGTTAGCTTTTAGAAAATCCAGTAGAAAAATCTTTGAATTAAAATCAAGTAGTTGTGGGCATCAAGCCATGGCTAATTGTAGAAAAAGCCAAGATAGATAGTCCAAGTGAGTGAGAGGCAAATCTGGCATAAGCCCTTATTAGGATTGAATAAAAATGATTTCAGTTCATATCTATCATCCGTCCATTCGTCTTTCCTAGGGCAAAATTAAAGTAGACAGTTATAGAACTAAAGAATGAAAAAACTGGATTGATGTGTGACGGACAATGTCCACTGGACTTAATGCAAAATAAGTGTCAATTTCCTAAGTATTTCGAATTTGAATATAACTATTACCATACAAATCTAAATAAAGCTGATATTTCCCCCATAATTAAGATATTCCGATAATTTAATTTTGATAAAATTATCCATCGAAATTTTTTTCCCATGCTAAGTTTATTCTCATTGCCTATTGATCGCTTATATTCAAATTTTCAAAAGGAATTGAAGTCCTTCCACGCAGCGATCAATTTCAATAGAAACTAGTAACGGCAAAGGATTACTCAAGCGATATAATGCAGGCTTCACCTTTTACTATCCTTTTTACTAACAGCGAGAAACTGGATGTTTGAATGTACTGTACGAAATATTTTGTTAATAATCAAAATGTAGAAAACTATATTACTGATGGTATAGAAGAGAAGAAAGAGAGGAGAAAAAGCAAAAAAAGCACAATTTTCAACAATCTTCCCAAAAGGAAACCTTCTGCATAAGTAACCTTAAGCAAATTATTAATGGCAAAATAAATGCTTTTGATACATAATTTTTATCAAGAGCAAGCTTTTGGAATATATTGATTACAGAAAAATTGTTCTTTTTATCTAATTATATTGCTAGTTATTCTATACATTCATCACTTTTACGTATTTTATTTGCATGTATGTATTATAAATTTATTTGTATGTATGTATTATAAAATAAATATTGTGATATAGTTTACGCTGCGTAGTGCATCTTAGTCTTTGCCATTCAACTGAAGATTACCTGGATATATTTTCGCTGAGTTTCGTCGTTTAGCACATGGGCGACTTTCTGTGAGAAAATACCCTCTCTCCCTGGTCGGGCGTGGATACCAACCATAGTGACACCAATAGGCCAAGCAGCGTTGCCAATAGCCATCCTTAAATAAGCATCATTTGCCTGAAATTTGAGAAATAATGTTAAGGGGCTGGAAAGGACAGGAAAAAAAAAAAAAAATTATAGACGAAAAATATGCAAAGCTTTAATTACCTGAAACCACTCTGTGTCAAAATAGTATCGCAGAAATTAAACTGTAGTTATTTAACCTTTTGATTACTTATTTTACATATTTGGTAACACAAATGGTAACACAACTACTTATTTGGTGACACAAATTGAATGTCCTCAAGATTAGATTGCAATTCTAAACAGTTGAAAAGCTTATTAATTAAGTTTATTACACTTTGAAAAAATTATTAAAAGTGGACTCCCTATCCGTAAGTAAATTGATAGAGTTAGAATTTTTATAGAGATGAGCCTGGAAGAACGGAAGGCAGTGACTTAATTTTGTTGTGTTTAAGTTTTTGGCAAGTATATGGTCACTGAATTTCAAATGCGTATATTTATCTATCTAGTCTTAATCCTGAATCTTGTACATTTTCCTATAGAGCAACATTCATGTTTTGAAGATTGGTTGCCATCTGAATGTGTGACGGTTTCAAAAGATTAATAATTCAAAAGTTCCTGCATTCAAAAAATCTCAAAGTCCATCCTTGGCACTGAGAGTTTTTATCAGTGTTTTGTTCTCCAAAAACACCTCAAGGTACGATAAAACTTGTTGAGACATTATGACTGGTACCTAGAAAAATTACAACCTAATTCATAGTTTAGGTAAATTAAATGGAAAATAAACATAACTAGCACCATTACACGAATGCACCTCGTAATTATCGGCGATGGGATGAGGCCAAAATTGTTACTGACTCTAAACTCGATTTTTATTCACAGGGTTGGAGCTATCGTTGAACTGGTGGTATAAACAAATCAGTGCATGATATTTGTTTTCAGTTCAGTATAGCTTGGAGAGGAGGAGGTGAAATTATCTCTCGATAGTTTTTCTTTAAATACCTTCTCCAATTATAAAGCTATTTTTCACTTTTAAATCTCCCTTTTCTGTCCCCCCCCCCCTCAGGGGCGACATACTTTTTTACATCTTCATTTTGAAAAATCGAAAAAAATCACCACCCCTCTACATTTTGGTAAATTGGTGGCATTGGTTAAGCATCTTGATCACTAGTCAAAATTTAAATTTTTCAAGCACAATGAATAGGTGCTGAGCTATGGTGTCACTAAAACTTTCTGAGAGTTTTGATATACGGCTATATGTTTCAGTTCAATTGGTTATGTTTGGTGTGGGTCATACTCAAATAGAAGTGCTGAACAGTTTCTTCAATAGTCATGCACTTGCACGTTCCCCAGGTGAAAAACAGCTGTATATACCAGTAAATAGATTTACTTTCTTTGTTTTTTTTTTTTTTATTTGTATAGTTTCTTAAATCCTAGTATAAGATCTGTTCTAAAATCTGATTCTGATCCCGATCTGTTCCCCTACCCAAACAAAATCCATTCGCCACTCTGTTAAAGATTGGTCTGTGAAAGTTGGGGTGAAAATTCAAAGTTTTAGCTATTAGCATTCTTACTGATTCTCGATGAACTGGATAGCTGGAGAGTAGAAGGAGATAATAGCGAAAGGAGAGGGAGTCAGGGCCAAATGACTGATGCAAACCTTTTCATGATCTCTCTTAGAATTTGGTTACTTGAGCATGCGGCTATTAGCATGTGGTGGACACACACAGGGCTGAATTTGTATGCAAAATCAACTTAAAACAAGATTCAACAGATACTTGACTATAGAGTCTTAAGGATACTTAATACTATTGGATCTGATCCTCGAAACAGTATACCTGCACAGCTTCAGTAATGATCACAAGGTCACAAAAAAGATCATAACAACTTCATAAAAATAGAAAAGCTTTCCCACAAAAAAGACCTTGAACCCATTTACCATTGAACCATTTACCATTCAACCCAGTTGAACCCATTTACAACTTGGTGACCTTTATCTAGAGCTTGATTTATACAATTAGTTAAACTTCCCACAAACTTCCAAAGACACCTAGAGTTAAATTTAAGTCAATTTGCTTTTTTCGATTCTTTCTTTTTATCTCTTTTTTCCTCTAATCCCTTTTCTTTAATCTTCTCTGCTTTTCATCTGTTCGAAAAATTTGTAGTTTTGTCGTTATTGTTTTCATCCTGAATATGCCCTTTTTCCTTAAAACTCGATAATCTTCATTTTCTAAAGAAAACTAAGCTATTTTTTTTACATCTTACTATAATAATTAACTGTGGCCCAGCTAATGACAAAGCCTCGCGCCCCATCACATGCCCCCAGTTAGTCACAGTCGCACTTACATACAAATCAAAATATATTTTAAAAACTCGATTTTAGGCAAAACTGGCCTTTGATATTAAAAATTATCAAAGGCCAGTTTAGTATTTTTTTTTAGTAAAAATACTAAAAATTAGTATTATGATTTTGTGTTTTTGTGTTTTTGTGACAAGCATTAATGCTTACCGCTATTCGTAATAATAAATAAATTTATGTTCAATACATAGATGTGGATGTTATTCCAATGAACTAAGGCAGAGTTTTTTCCCTTTCGCCATGCATACACAAGCAGAAATATGCAAATATCCTGCACGAATTGGCTGACCGCAAATATTTATAATATTATATTGAATAACTAGCTTTTTTCTTTTGGATTCTAGCCACAGCTTTGACTTTATATTTGAATCTCAGAAATTTCTAAAAAAAAATCTCAGAATCTCAGATTTCTGAAAATTTCTCAGATTTCATGATTTCAGATTTCTGAAATCTCAGACTTCTGAAGATTTGATCACAGATTAGACAGATGTCAGACTTATCACAGATTTCTGAAGATTTATCGCAGATTTCAGATTTCAGACAGACCACAGATTTGATCACAGGTTTCTGAAGATTTATCACAGATTTCAGATTTCTGAATCTCAGATTCAGAAATCCCAGGTTTCTGAAAATTCAAATTTCTGAAAAGAATCTCAGAAATCTGAAATTTATCAGAAATGTCAGAAGACAGATAATATTTACTGCTATATAATTCCTGTCCAACAAGTGTCCAATGATTTCTGTCAGACTTTCTTGAATGTCAGGAGGAAGATTATTCTGTCTAAGTTTTTTCATCAAGGGCCTCAAATACGATTGGGTTTGAGCATAGGTTGCAAACTGTAGCTTTCCCTTCACTGCTCGTTTCTCCACTTCTGTCCGGTTATTGAGACCAATTCGCCATTTCTGAAGAAGAAGCTGAAAAATAAACAAAGACTTATGGAACGCTCTATATTTCAATTATCATTAATGGTAATTAACTATTTCTTATTATTTTCGTTCCAAGACGTCAGATTCCAAAAAAAATATAGGCAGTTTACTCTATTACAAGTGCATATCAGACTACTATGTATTATAAGGAACTTAGGGACTAAATTATTTGTTTTATGTCACTCTCGGCTAAAGATACCAAAGGTTCAATAATAAAAATGGAAAGTTTCGTTAATAATTTGTCCCTTTCATTGTCTGTCAACGAGTCAGACTGTATTTGTTTTAAAAGCCATAATTAGCAACTAAATTTACTTTCAAAGGAAAATAAAAATTTTAAAATTTAACACTTATACATCATGACAAGTGACAATTTTGATGACAGAACAAACTTTTTTCTCAATAAATGCTGCTGCATTCGCGGTAAAAAACGAGAGAAGAATGACAAGTGGTTGAGTTTCATTTATCTATTGACAGTGATTTGTGGTAGTTTTACGCTTGAAGGATTTTTGACTTTATTTTTGCTCATTCTTGGCTTAATGGAGCTCTTTACTTTTCTTTGAAAAACTTGTCTTGAGGAAAAAGTTTTTAAAATATTGTTAAACAAAATATAAATTTCGGAATAACTTACATAGAGATGTATAACAAGCTTCCAGTAAAAACGGAGAAAAATAAAACTAAATTAAGGCAAGTATCTTGTTACCAGTTGTTTTTAAAGGGGAAACAGCATTATATAAGCACTACATAACTGCAATTACATGTTGGTTAATGCATTAATAAGAATTTCATTTGTTATTTACCTCAAAATAGTGATCTTTAGCCATGTTAAAATGATGAAAAATAATTGGTATTTTTATAGCCCCACCCCAATTAGAGCTAAAAAGTAACACCATAAAAAGCACGCATCTAAACTATATATAAGTCAACTAACCTTCATATACTGCTATATAATTTTACAGTCCAACTCTCCATCTCCAAAGCCTAAATTCTTTGCCATATCCAGTATTTCTTAAATACTGACCACATCGCTTTGAAATTTTACATCAGGTTTTCCAGGTTTCCAGGTTTTGGACCCTCTGAGTTACCTGCTTCATCTCCAGAGGATGTTTCATCTTTGACCAGCATGTCGTTGAGGTAAGCCAGGTCGACACGTTCCATAGCTTCTTGGAAGTCGTTCCTTTGTCCCTATAAGACAGAAAGCGCAAAATTTTACATCTTTGAAATTATGTCTAAACAGTAAAAGTCCAATTTAAAATATTGAAGAGCAGACTAAAAAAATCTTAAATTTTCAAATTCTAAGTTCTTAAAGTTCTTCTCAGATATTGAAGATATGAGAAAAATTCCTAAAATTCGTGGTAGATAACGATAATAATGTTTTGCCACCTCGACCCCGTAAAAGGGAGGATTTTTTTTTTTTCTTATTCTTTTTCTTTGATGTCCGATGACATCTGCAAACGATTTGCATGCCTTTGACATTGCATCACAGAGATGATTCCAAACTTAGATCAAATCGTCAGGTTTGTAGTAACCAAATGCAGCTTTATTTATTAACTGCAAAATTTTGGTCATATTTTCCAGTGTCCCGCGACTTTGGTGCAGTTTTCCGTCACTATTTTTCTTCTTCTTTTTCAGTGCTTGGCAGTATTTTTGGTATTTCAATGAAAAAAAAAAGTTCGCATTAAAACTATGACGATGCCAGAAATTCGAGTTAAGCTTTTGTGGTTCAGAAACTATGTTTTGAAATTGCCTCATCCGCTTTGAAATTGCCTCTGAATTTGCATTCTACAGAAACTCCCACGTGCAATATTTCCAAATCCTCTGGGATGGGTAAAGTATTGCAATGCAAACTTATTATTTGGGACGAGTGCACTCCCATAATAATGAGGAGTAAAAGCCCCTTTCATATACGAAGTAATTTCTGTTCGGTTTGAGTTTTAAGGTCGCTCCTTGCTCTCCGTTAAAAAAATTGTTTTTTTTATATTTAATTTTGACAATGGATTAAAGCAATTCGAAAAACTTAAAGCAGAAAACACAAAATTTGAAGTTTAGTAGAAATTGTTGAAGTTTAGAATGCTTGCTGCTCAAAAAAAAAAAATTGTCCAAGTATCAATTAACGTCAAAAAGAAATTATTATTAAATTGCTTAAAATGTAAAAAACTGGTGCTAAAACACAAAACTAAACCAATTTACGTCATCAATTCGATCCAAAAATGACATAGCGTTGCCGGGACCCAGAACACACGGGACCGGTGGCAAAGCCGCCGGGACCCAGTACTGTCTGTGTGTTAGAACACAAGGGACAATGAGAACAACTAAACCAATTTACGTCATCAATTCGATCCAAAAATGACATAGCGTTGCCGGGACCCAGAACACACGGGACCGGT
>JAAAKL020007187.1:0-17162 GCA_010016065.2 Carybdea cf. marsupialis auct. non (Linnaeus, 1758) | reverse complement strand
AACTTTAACGTAATCAGCACCGCACTGGAAACAAATGAATGGGCATCAATTCAAATGGTAGCACTGGTAATAAAAAAGCATTTCAAGGGTCTAAACTACATTAAATGAGAATCTGAATCCATATTTAGAACTGCAACATAAAAAAGAGGGAAAAGACGAAGAACGCTTATCTCAATATTTTTCGCGCGAGTGTAAATCTACTTTTTCATTTGACCTTTTGGCAATATAAATATACTTTTAATATACTTCAAGTCTAATAGTGGGAAGCATACTTTGAGATGATTCTAACTTGCCTCATGCTGAAGCGCCAACTACAACAAATTCTACCCTAAATTTCATCCCAATCGTACTCTAACCCGCATTCTTTTAGAGACAGTCAAGTTTTGACTACAAGAGACAAGCTAGAGAGAGCAAAGCACACTGCCATAATTTATGAAATAACAGCTGGCTAATAATATTCGACAGACGCATATGTTCTTTTTACCTTCTCATTTAAGACACCATTACTCCCATCATTGTAAACTTCTATATTCAATGTATTTTTGTCTATGTAGTTAAGTAATTGCTTCACTTTAGCGGCTCCAACACCATTTGCCGCATCTACTTTGATGGAATGATTCTTTCCGTGACCCTAAAAATAAAGATTGAAAAGTGTTAAATTTAGACAGCACAAGCATTCTAGGATTTACACTCACTACACAACATGACTGATATCGAAGTCAAGATCAGAAGTCACGTGAAGATGGAGCTCATGGTAAATTGTTTCGGGTTGACAGATGAGCATCCTTGCGCCCTGTGCCTAAATATATTTTGTAGAGGCTATGAGTGAAGCAAAGAGTATAGCGAATTGCATCGGACTTGACAACATCAATAGCGAAAGGCAACCGAAGTGAGGTACGAAATGCAATTCTCTAACTGAGTTTCTTGGAGAAGAAAGGAAATATTCAAGAAATGACGAATCAGGAGAAGAAGAGAAACAGATCAGCAACACGTGATCAATTGAAACACTTATCTGATACAAAATCGTGCATTTATGGCGAAAAGTTATTGCCGACGCTACAGAAAAGTATCAGGACTGTTGGAATTACAGTGAAAGCTCTTCTGCTAACGTGATTCAAGACATACATCATAACAGTACAATATTTGGAGATGATTGTAACTTCCCCCATGCTCAAGTGCCCATCAAAATCTACCATTAATGATTAATTAAATAGGTAAAAAGAGGAAAATAGGAAACCACTCAATGAATTGGTAGCCAGGAATCACACTTTGTGTTGCAGCGTATTTCAAACAACTACTGTTTTTATCAAAAACGTGAAAAAGTCTACATGTAAAGTGGCTTTCATTCACCTCCTCGTAGTAACGCTGCATTTCCTGCAAATTAGGGGTTCTCTATTTTAGACTTTGATTTCTCTTGGGTACACAATTTATCAAGTGTAACGCCTTACACTTCTCTTTAAGAACAGCTTGTGAGGTGTCCATATGTGTGGGATATTATGACGGTATGGAGCTCTGTAGGATCGAAAGTCGTCTTAATGTCACCCATAGCGGGGAATAAATGGAGAAAAGATCTTACAGTAGGGCTTTACGACAGGAGACTATTGCAGAAACTACTTTTGTTTGTATACATACCATGCTTCTAAGCTTTTGATAAGCCTCGGAAATTTTTCTGTAATAGCCTTCTTCTGACGGATCTCCGTATGCATTATTTGTATTTGTGCATCGTACGATGAAGTGTAGCTGTGGTGTAGTAAGTAATCCTACAAAGATAGAGACATCGCTTTGCAACTGTCTGAAAATCATTCACTATTATGGATTTGCTAACAACCTAAGGAAGACATACTCGCAACATGCAACCACTTTGATTAAAAGTCATAGGATGACATGGCTTATTAAATGTATAAAACTATACATTTGCAAACACTGTCAGCTTTAAGAAAGAGAAATGGAGATTTTCAAATGGCTAGAATGATAGCGCGTGCAATGCATTGTGAGGATCGATGAACTGTCTTTAGCTCCGTTTTAAATCGTCAGTACAAAGCAATATGTTGACAACCCTAATAAATTTTTATACACAAGTTAAACCTTAAATCAATAGCGACAACAACCTTGCATCAACGGAAAGAAATACAAAGAAAGAACGAAAGAACGAAAGAACGAAAGAAATAAAAAAAGGAGCAATTGTGATTAGCAATGATGACGTACATATAGGGCATTACATTTTTATGTGTATGCATCAATTCTACTTACCGAAACTTCTGCTAGTTCCGCGCATCAGTTTAACTCCCTCTTCAATTGCACTGACGAATGCTTCCCCAGAGGGTCTAATGCAGAAAAAAAAATGGCAAAAAAGAGAAATTTTTGGACATCTTATAACAAATTCCATTAAATGATGTACCTATATTGCAAGGCTTTGGCCCCAACAATGACCATTACTCGTCACTTAAATGTCAATCAAAGTAGCATGAAAATCAGGAGAAAGTTGGTAGCTTTAAAAGTAGTATTCAGAAAGGTCCGCGATTTTGATGTGATATGCACTTGCATATAAAGATGCACTCAAGCTTAACCTCGAAATATCCCTTAATTGACTTCGGGACTCCAGCGCGATCTTGAGCTTTAAAAGCTTCATATCAGACGCTTGTCCTTCTTCATTTTCATTAGGAGGTGAAAATAACAGGGAGGGATGTCAACATTATCAAATTTTCCCGGACTGAGGGTTGTCAAATGGCGCAGAAGCGTAGAAAATTGTTCTCGTATTGTACAACACGTTATACTCCTTCATTTGAACCCAAAATATGTTTCCAGAGTACCATACAAACATGCTCTCTATGTGTGTTATTCCAT
Organism: Carybdea cf. marsupialis auct. non (Linnaeus, 1758); assembly: GCA_010016065.2. Classification (NCBI taxonomy): domain Eukaryota; kingdom Metazoa; phylum Cnidaria; class Cubozoa; order Carybdeida; family Carybdeidae; genus Carybdea; species Carybdea cf. marsupialis auct. non (Linnaeus, 1758). The sequence continues at coordinate 14,318 of JAAAKL020007187.1, read as the reverse complement.
ATCAGATTACTTGATAGGGTCTAAGGGAGAGTTAATTATTAGGAGGAGTGGGTTGCTTTTGGATGTAAGATAGCTTCGTGGGTATTTGTACGCATTTTCTCCCCCAAATCAAAGATTTAAACCTCACCCTACGACTGGTATAGCGATGTGTATAGTATATGTAGCACAGCAACCATACATTTTATTATCATTACTGTCATTATAATTATTATTATTATTATCAATATACATGGAATATCTTAATATCCCATTGTTAGAGGAGAGTGTTCAAGTTTGGTGTAAAAGTACAAAAGACGTAAAAGTACATCTGAAGCTATACAAAAAGTCATACATATTATCATCAATTAAATAGAAATGAAGTAAGAAGGATCCAAAATTTCTAAACAGTGAACTTTACAGAAATGATTAGTGTACCTTGTATCACGAGCAATAAATACTTTGGATGAAATCGTGCAATCAATCCTTTCCACCTCAGCGATCTTTTGTAAACAATTGCAAACTTCCTCATCACTGTAAACCAAAAAGAGATAGAAGGCATCTAACAGTAAATAGTCTCTCTTGTTCCCGACTGTTTTGTTGCTGTTGTTGCTGTTGTTGTTGTTGTTGCTGTTGTTGTTGTTGCTGCTGTTGTTGTTGTTGCTGCTGTTGTTGTTGTTGTTGTTAAAATGTTGTTTAAATATTTAATGATCTAATGCAGACGATTACAACCTCTCGACCACTAGACTAGAAATATTTTCACACGGGGCTTATATTGATTTGGACATTTACCGACTACAACGTAGTTACATGTAGTACTGACAGTTTATCAGTATTTCCCATAAATAAATCACCTAAGGTCGGGGTTTGATTCCTAGAGGGGCAGGTACTGTCACTGGGAGGGTTCACATAATTAAACTACTCTGTGCGCCACTAGAAGTACTGTATTCTTCCTTTCTTTACTACTGTTTTCATATGTTTGCTTTTACTTTCTTCCATTGATCTCTTTCTTTACCTTTGATACAGGCCATTCTACTCTAACTTTCCCTGTTTTACGTCTTATTTGCACCAGTGTTCTGCAATAACAAACTCATAGGAATAACTCAGGCAGGTAATCCTGTTGCCAACTAAATGAGCAGCATGTGTTGTAACTGTGACCTTGCTAACATTCTGTATGACTGACAAAGAGTTACTCTAGTAGTACTGCTAATGAGTAAACAGGGTGGCCAGCAAAAATCACTTTTCTTGTCCCAGACATTTTCAAGGCACTTTCAGGAGTATTTTCAAACATTCAAGACATTACTAAGAATACACGAACACGTCAGAAATCATATAGACAAATTATCATACACTTATCCTTTGGCACAAGCTCGAGGTGTATGGTTTATAACAATATATATTAATAATGTATTGCTATAAAACTGTGAAATCTATTTGTTGTCTCTACAACTGAAGATTGGTGTGATTAGTCTTGATATACATATGAAGTTCCTACACCTAGAATTGCTGGAGTGAAGATAGATAAAAAACTGAAACCTCAAACTAACATTCTCTTACCAAGAAAACAATAAAAAGCTCACATTTACATATTGTTTTTTCATAGAGACAACATTAACTGTCAGGAGCCGTATCAAAGCATTTTCTTAAAAGAAGTATACTTCAACAACAACAAAAAATTCAGTCCAATACACGTTGGCTTCGGAAATATACACATAATTTTCAAATCACCCAGTTTACAAATACTGAAAAAGAGCCCATTAAATAGATTGTCCCTGCTGATACAGAGGACACACAATTACATAAACAACTTACTCCAGGGTATAACTACCTTGCATTGGCCAAATCTGATGCATGCAGCTCCCAAGAGGCTGTGAGCATCTCACCCATAGGGTCTATAAGTTTAACTCCATTGTCCTGTAAAAATAGGTTAAGCACATAATATCCACCGCAGAATGAGTGTAATTTATTTAACAGATTGCAGATACTCCCACACATACAATGGTTGACCTAAAAGAACACTCGCCCTTCGGCTACTCTCTTGTTTTAACAAGTAATTCAAAATAAGACCCTCAGATGAAAATCTGAGAAGCTTGAAGTTGAAGAGTGTTGGTTGAGTTGTTGAGATCAATATACAATAATGGAAAAGCAATTTAATCCAATGGTGCTCGGTTCTCAATTTAAATTTGTATTTGTTGATGAAATTGTGCAGAATTCCAGAATCCGGGAGCACCCAGACAGACTTACTGTTGATACAGAAAACAGGTGGCTAAGGCAAAGAGGGAAGCATGAATCTGTCGGAGTGAAGATGTAGATAGGAGAACAGGCCTTCTTGGAATCAAGAGGTGCAATGGCTAGAAGAGGCATGCCACCATCTGTAAAACAAAATTAATGATCGATCAGAGGAGGTGTTAATGTGTTGTGACTGGAAGATGTTGCAACATATGGCAGGTACATGCTGGCATGACAAAATCAGAAGTGAAGAGGTGGAGAGTACATGTAGAGTGGAGCCTCTGGAGATAATACTGAGGAAGAAAATATTACACTGGTATGGGCACATTGAGAGAGGTGTCAGCCACATGATAAGATACTGAACTTGAATGTAGATGGGAGACGACCACCTGGAAGACCATGGAAGAGCAGGGCCATGACAGTGAAGAAATATGCGAGGTTCAATCGTACCAGCAAGAAAGATGTTTTTGATAGAGGAAGGTGGAACAATCACTTACAAACTACCAAACCCTGCAAGGAAATATCACACAGTAAATGAAGAATTATGCAAGTGATCCTCCATCCCTTTCTAATTAAATTTGTTTGGTCTTGGAAATTACTTACAAAAGCCTCTCTATTGTACATCATGACCCTCCATGACAAGTTTCAAGTATAATTTTTGTGTGCATCAAGTTCACTTGACCTGGCAGATACCCTTTAACCAATGACAGCCTTTCCTTTCAATTCTTTTCTCTTCTAATGCTTATGGCCTCTACTTTCTGCTTTAAAGAATACACATACAAGTATGATTGTCATTGGTTACTTACTCTAGTTTTTTTCCACTCAGCTGAAATGCTACGGGGTAATTTTAGCCACCTTAAAACTTCTTGAGTGGTCTTTCATATTGTCTTAAGCCAACAGGAAACTCCCTGAAGATAATTTTTCCAGGGGTTTTGTGTTGTTATATGTTGTAGCAAATTATAACTGAAGACATAAGATGGTGGCTTTAACACTTAATCCATTGGATCTTGCAGTTTAGTGGCCCCATAGTGAGGCAGAGAATGGGGATACAAAAGGGTTAAAATGCAAGGAAATAAATAAAGAGGGTGACAGCATGGTGGCTGAAAATCATACCTCTGAGAAAAATAATCAACAGAGAGTGACAATGTGAAGGGGAAACACTGATGCTTTGAATATGATCACCCTCCTAGATACACACCAGGAAGGAAGGTGATGTCACAATGATCAACTTCCAACAATAATGTATCTTACCACTTGTCAGGATTATCCTTCCACCATCCCATTCATTCCATTTGCAATGGGCCACAAAATGTGTAAATTAATAAATTTGTTTAGCAACAAAGCAGTCAGAAAATGTAACAGCACTGCAAAGCTAAATATTGATTTGCAGAAAATCTGCTTCATAACATAATCTTTCAGGGTATGTTGTGATTTCCGAGTTTTCCAGGGTATTTTTCCAGGGGCAAAGGATTTCTTGGGTTTTTCAGGGTCTCCCAGGGTTTCCAGGCTTTCTTGGGTTTGTTGGACAACCTGCATACGGGTGGGGATTCATCTAAATAAGGTACTGGTACCAAGTAGACCAGTAGCACTTGCAGTGGGTCAGGCAGAGGTGGCTCTTTATATGGTGCAGTAGTGCAATGCACCCTTTGAGCCCATCTTTATTTGTGTTACCAAGATGAAGTTGCTAATGTAAGTTCTTATCATGAGGTCTCTTTTTCAATTGCCTCGTTTGTAAACTATAAGATGAAAGCAAGACTACAAATGTTATCATTTTGGGAGGTCACTAAAGCAACATGGCTTTTGAGCCAATACTACTAGTAATAAAAGAAATTGTTGCAGTTTAAAATTCCTGAAGAAGATTTGTTTGCACAATCTGATTGTCAGCCATGACATCGCTGTTTAGGTTGTGGTAAAAGAAATCGAGGTCCATGAGTTCTCTTCTAATCTCAACATTGCTGTGCTTTACATGGCCAAACCAGCAGTAGTAGCTTCCAGATTATTTTGGTATGGCCTTTATTACAAAAAGCAGTTTACAGAAAATTTAAAACAAATAGAGAGATTGTATTCAGGTTTCCAGTGTTGTTTTGATTAACAATTACCATCAACATTAACAGATATCAATACTGTAAGAGTTTGAGATCAAATCATTTTCAACATTGATGTTAGATGACAAGCTTGAAGCAAAACGTCTTGGTCCAGACAAACCAGAAACAAGTTATATACCATTTATAAGTAGAAGTTCTGAGAAATGGTACAGTATGCATGCATGGTTGACAAGTTACCAAATTTCACAAAAGGTTTACTGTTTCCCACGTATTCTGTTTAGAAACATTATCAAAAAGTGAATTTTGATTGACACAGGTGCCACATTAAATGATAACAGTTGAATCTAGTCAAATTTCTATCAATATGTTGCCAATTATTCATTACAAGTTTTACCACCGGTGCTATTACCTGTAACCACGGCATCAGATGCCATAATAGATAGCTTACCTTGATTGGATTGTGAGATGCAGTGATCATAACACCAATGGCTTCTGAAAAAAAGATGTCAGTTGCTTTTAATACAAAAATAATCTACATTAGGCCTAAAAGCATTACTGGCAAAGAAGGCAGTTAAGGCCATGATATGTGTAACATTTGTACTTCATGGAGGAATGATGAACCAAAAAGAATGAAAACCTGCCAGCAGAATAATCTGATGAAAATCAATAACCTTCTATACCATATGGTAAAAAATACTAATATATTGCAAACTGACATAATTACATAGTATGTAAGAAGAACAATGAGAGAGATCATTAGCACCAAGTACACTAGACCAAATTTGCTTGCACTCAGACATGCATAATTTAGATAGAGTGTATTTTTATGGTGATGCTTCTAATAATTATTTTCTGTTTCTTTGTTGGTCTCACATAAAACATTAGTCATATGGTAAAACCCTTTACAGTTAGTGTAACAGATATAAACAACTTACTTCCATCCTTGGCTCTTGACCGTAAGACTGCCAATAAACCCATGCGGAACATTACTGAGTCCAATACTTCAGCCCTGAATGAAAATGGATTAAGCATATGTAAATTAGATATGTAGATATAAGCAAATACTGGTGTAGCTAGGAGATTGTTTAACAGAAGTATGAGAACCTCTGCAGCAACATAGATATTTCAATTAAAATTTACATAAGTTGAAAAAATTTAGATTGTATGTAAGCTATACCAGCAAGACATCCCCTAAGACAAATCAGAGTTTCCCTCTGATACTGCTGTATTTGGCATGAATCCAGCATTCAGTTTTACTGAAGGGATTGAGTTACCACCAACACTTTTCTGGTACACACCACAAGAGAATTTTAGAGGACTGTTCTGTGGTACCAATTGATTATTTTGTTTGGAATATTGCCAATGTGGTTGTCAAATAGCGACACCTTTTGCTCAAAATCCTCCTACCTTTAATCTCACTCAAACTTTTATTTATGTTTAATTTGAAAAGACCAGCCAACAAGCGGAAAAGTAACATGATCAAATTAATCAAACATTTAGACTGAAACTGCTCCTCTAAAGTTTCCAATATTTTAACAAGGGATACAACAACTGCCTCAGTCCTCTGATGACAACCACAGTTCGGGAATATACAATGCATTATATATTGTTCTTTCTCTTTCCAATGGTTGTCCTAGGTTTATCTAAGCCCACACCTTTTAAACTTTTAACAATTTAACTTTCTAGGCATTCATGCTTTGGATGTAAACTGCAACCATGGAAACAAGACCTTCGCATATAGCGAGATTTGAAAAGCAAATACGAGTCCCTTCAAGTGAGCCTCAGCTGTTGTTTGTTAGCATAATAAATGCATATACTACTTGATTAAGAGCTGACCCGCTATCCGTGGAGTGACTCCATCATAGACCATAGAATTGCGTTTAAAAAATGTTTGCCGTGGGACACTAGAGCTAGAAAGCATCAAACAGAATAAAGTGTTTTTATTTCCAATTATGCTTAAAGTCATTAATTATTTCAGCTTGATCAGAGATAGGCATGCCTAAGAGTGACGGAGTGAAGCAACTACGCTAACAGGGTCTTAATGTTTTAAGTCTCCCTCCTTCAATTCAAATAGATGCCCGCCCCATATTTCATGTCATCACAAACGTTGAACCATGGGAAATCGGAGTAGCTTCCTGCTTCAATCGCATAAACAACCGCAGATAAAATACTGCGATCTTGAGCAGTAATAGTAAAACGGAGGAGATACAGTTTACTTGCAACAAGCTTGAAAAGTAAACCAAACTTCTGTTCATATACCATATGACAATGGGCTTCAGGTGGCAAGAAAGGAAGCGAAATCTTACCGCGTTCTGAAGCCTGCAGTCCCATATGCGAAAGTGCAGCTCGGTTTTGCATGCTTCTTAGATGCATTTAAGACATCAGAGCAAACATCGTCGGGAAGCTTGTAACTGGATCCTTCTGGCATCTTGAGGAAGCTGGTTTGCTGAGAAACTGTCCTCTTTGGAAGATTTTTGCTCTTATGCAGAAGCGACAGAAACTTTGTACAGACGTGGACCGGAAATCATTTGTTCGTGATGTATTCTTCGAAACGAGATTGAAATTTCGCGCGAAGTAAGGACAGGGAGCCACGACAGAAAATATCTGATACTCACTGGCCCTCGAAATGGAAAATGAGGAATCAAATTTACGTTCAACCTGGAACTAAAAACTATTGCTACTTTCTTACAGGGGTGGTGACTATGGTGTAAAAATCACGTTGCACTGAACTGCTGAGTCCTATAGGCGGTAACTATACGGAAAAATATTGAGCCACATCTCACACCTTGGCTTTGAATAATGTTTTGGTCGTATCCTACTATCTAGCTTTGATTCTCCCAATATAATGTTTGTCATTTATGTTATCGTTACTTTAGAAAACAGAAAAATTTAACGAAAAGATTTTGGGGGTATATCTTTCACTTTAGCATAAAGGGCCCCTCTAATTCAATATTTACTAGTGCTAATGATCAAAGGAAGGGTATGTGACATCTTCATCATATTTTACTTCGATAAACATGTCAACAAATCTGTAGTAGGCCTACTGATTCACTTTCCATTTTGAAGGAATCTAGAGAACAAACTTTTGGGAAGTATGGTGGGTGAGGTAATGCCCCCACTCACCCCCAGACCATGGTACTTCTTTTGTTATGTTTCTCACATTATGTAATCATCATATTTTAAAAGTTGTTGGCGTATCAGTTGTTGGCGTATCAGTTGTTGGCGTATCAGTATATACAAGGATGTTATGTCTATTGGAAACAGGCAGCCACTGAATGCAGATCGTAAAGGGTGATGTTTTGTATAATCTCTGGTAAAATAGGGTAATCTTATAAATGAGGTGATAACACAGAGAAGGCAAGAGGCAATGCTATCACCTATTTTCTAGCTCTACATACATGTGGATTGCATAAAATCTCTATGAGGTTTATTCATCCCAGATGGTACCATTCTTCGAAATTTTGATACCTGGCTCATGACTACTTGTCTCAAAAACTAAAACAAATCTTCACACCACTGGAAAGACGTCCCCTAGCGACCAAGGTCTATAGAAACACCTGGCGACTGATCCGTGAGGGATGGGAGTGTTTTACCTTTTTGTGGTCTTGTCAGCAGCTCTTCGGTGTTTGCTGTGTTTTGTAGTGTCATCCCTATGTTATAGCCAAGTTACCGCATCTACTTTTTGACAAACGAATTTTGAATTTACAGATAAACTGACGCTGCAGGGCTTAGTTTGAAAGTCCCTGATCTATATCATAAGATATCAAGCATGGTAAACAATGGTATTAGAACCGTTTAACCACCGGGAGGACAGAAGTTCCAGGGCCTTTCCAATAACTTTGAGTGTCTTTGTTTTCTCAGTATTTGTTGTTCAGTTCTTCAGTTAAAGTATGTGTACCAGAACTTTTGGTGTCGCTGCATATTTGAAATTGCTACCTTCTTTATCTGACAGTGCAACCGACTTCGCTCATGACCTTACTTAGATTGAATAAAAGACAAAAAGGATGATAGGGAAGTGGAGTGGAGTGGAGTGATTAGAATCAAGTATATTATAAAAGTGATGAAAAGCGTTTTCGATCAAATTTGATGAAGAGATAAAAACTAAAAAAGCCAACAGTGTTTGTTGTCACTCTTTACGTCATTTTTCTTAAAGGATATAAACAACCCTTTGAGAAGACCGTGGGCAAGGCCTTAGTATGCTTCAAACCATGTTTTGCAATCCAAACTAAGATTTAAAAAATAGGAAACGTCACAAAATGTCAGGTTAAGACCTTAAGAATAAATAGAGAAAGATGTAAAAACTTACGGAATTCCTGGTTCTCTTTGTACATTATCTGATTTACATTTAGTAAAACTGCACGAAATAGCAAAAACATTTTAATACTGAAAAGCGTTTTTCGTCTGACACTCCTCAGAGTACAAAATCGTCAGAATTGAGATACAAAGAAATCAATAAAACTTATACCAAACTGTGTTTTGAAAGTAACCAATTAGAGGTCTGACTGCTAGATTGGTGTTGTTTTGACAAATCAGTGTATGTGGAACTAAATAGCTATCCGAAAAGGGCCAATGAGAAGACAAATTCTTTTTGTCTGCAAAGCAACGGTTTTGTTGCTTTGATATGGACGGATTCGAGGACGATTTTGTACTCTGAGGAGTGTCAGACGAAAAACCGTTACCGTTTCCTTATTGTAAACTGTGTCTAATTGTTGTGTCTGTCATTTCTGTTATGTAGTCATTGACACCGTACTTTCCATTTTATTTCTATTCTCCCGATTTTTTCCTCCGTAACACGTGATCCCTATTCTTTCTTGTAGTAATTAGCTACTCATCGTTATTGTTTATTACTGTTTTGATGTTATCTTCTTTTTACTCATCTTTTTGTAATTATGCTTTAAAGCCATGTTAATTTATGTCTAGTTTAGTATCGATGTAATTGTCCTGATGAGGATCGATCGAAAAGCTTCGGCAAAAGTGAATTCGCCATATCTCTCTATATATTCAAGTTCTTCATTACCAATTATTTAGTTAAACATAGTTTCCCACTTCACGAGAGCAGATGACAGAGCGCAGTACATCCGAGATCGTGACAGGCAAGCTCAGGGAAGGTTCGTGTGTCTCAGATTGCTAGTCTGATGCTATGCCACTACCGGTACTTTCTGGGGGCATAGGGAGGCTCATTGAGAATTCGGAAGATTTAAGAACGGAAAGGACACCTAAAATCAAAACACTCCACGGGACCTTGAAGCAGTTCGGTCAGAAAAGTAGCCTGTGAAAGCTGAAAATAGGGAACCGATATGTGCTTTTATGTGACAATCGGTTGAAGCAATACTGCCAAACATTCCAGCTCTCCGTTTTGTAAACTACCTGCGATGTTGATGCCCCCTCTACCTTGAGGATATAAAGCAGATATCAGAGGCAGAACCTGTTGTATACGACAATTTTACGGCTAAACTGTGGCTTTTAAAATTTCCTCCATGGCATTCTCTGATCTTGCTACTGAAATACGTCATGATGACGTCTACGTATATCAAAGCAGAGCTTGAAGACACAAATTACCATGCTTGTGTCAAACGTTGATATATTTTTTCATCTTTTTCTATCAAAGGTAATGGTGTAGCTAGGTAATAGAATTCTGTAACTTACATCAAAGAATTATCTCCTATCTTTTGCAAAACGTTCTTTTTTGTTCCAATTAAGACAGTGTCATCGGTTTATCTGCTGTTATTTACCATGTTAATTTTTATTTTTATATAAGGCATATCGTCAGTGTTTATGAATATGCACTCACTATAAAGGGACAAGATTTCTGGTGACAATACCCAACCATGTCTTACACCTTTCTTATGTTGTTTTCTCTCATTTAAACTCACCTCCGACTCTCATAGTTGCTGATCAATCAGTTTCTCTATGGTTCTTTCTGATGTCGGTCTCTATTAAGTCCTTCGGAGAATTATGCGATCGTTTGCTAACAATGATCTTTCGGGATCATCAGCTTTCTCTTTTTCGTACGTAGAAGATTCTGTGGAAGCAGTGAACGACTGAGAGGAACTTGTACTGCACCTCGTCTTCTACAATAACATCGTATTATTAAACAATTTATCATGAGGCGTGGATCTTTGTGACCCAAGTACCAGATCCAGAAACAAAGTTAATTTGGAAGAACTCAAGTAACACTCGCAGACTGACGCCTTTTTTGCAAAATCTGTGGACCTGCACATTGTATTGCGTCGGATAGTAGCGAGAAAAGCAACGTCAATACCAACAAGTAGGTAGCTAAAACCAAGAGATGGACTTGGACCATGGAGAGGTTGATATTTCCATCATCTAACGTGCTCTTAATACCGCCCAAAGGCATTGCAAATGGGCTACAGTGAAGTGAAATTGTACTTTGCATTGATACAGATGTCATTGTTGTCACAATGTATCTCTATCACATCTTTGTAGCAAATAGACTAGGTTGAAGTTGGTTTAGAGAATGAGTTAGAGAGAGTTATAACCGATGTTTTGAAACCAACCGTGATCCTTTCTTTATGCAAATTTCTTGGAGCTAATGAAATGCTTGATGACTAAACACCATACATAGATACTTAACTTTTCCCATTGGGCTCAATTTTGAGCTATGACCTATTCAATGCTAGAGTACAGTGACCATGTTGGGGACCATTTTTTGATTTCACCATAACCCTTTATTTACCCTAAAGAAGATATTAATGGATCCCTTGATCTCGAAAATCTGTGTTAGGGCACGAAATGCATCACTTTAGGGTACTTCCACATGGAATTTTATTGATTATAATAAGATGTCAGCCATCTTGGACGCCATCTTGAATTGCAGTTTCCTGCCTCGTATTCGGATGTGTACGCATGTCTTATTCAACTTTATAGGGGTCCCCTACAAGAATCAAGCGTCAAAATTTGGAGACATACGATTGTACATAGGGTATCCCTCAAACACAGGACATTTTAGCATTTATGAGTTATAATAGTTTTATGTGTCTTTGACCAGCTGTGTTTGGAATCTTAGTCACAGATTAGTGGTCGGCGACTATTCTTTTCCATATTTCTCTTTTTAATGATGAAAATGACCTCAGCTAACATACCCTATTAGCAACACAAGTCGATATCTTACGATTGTGTTTTATTGTTACATGTTGAAAATAAATAACATAGAAAAGAAGCACAATAGCAAGTTTAATGTAGGAAAAAAATCAGATTGACACGTTTGGTACATGAAGTACGACATAACTGGTTTGAGGTATGATCTCCGTTACTGATTGGCAATGTTTATCCATGAAGCGTACATCTGTGTTCTAAGGAGCCTTAAGACTGTGCAGATACTGAAGATTAATATTGCGTCGAAGACCAGAAGTGAGTTAGTGAGTACAATCCATTATCATAATTATTCACTATTTGCAAAAGAAAGTAGCTTTGCTATCAAACAAGTACTTAAAATATGCTCATTCCGCCAATACCTCCCCAGAGTACCTCAACTATTTGCAATATAGAAAAGGAAGATGATTTTTGGGCAAGGTCTACCTTATCGTATTCTTTCCTGATTGGACTACATCCTAGATTCCAGATACGTTGTCAATTATACACATTACAAAGGAACGAATTTTGTTTTCGGTCACAAGAACGAATTGCAGAATCTTCATGCGAAAGGGCAGAATCGGGGCTGAGGGGTGGTCTGGGAGGGTTATGCCTCTCAGATATTTAAGATATGAATCCTGTGCCTTCCGAAACGTTATGGATAGTGAGATTTTGCCTTTCTAGAATGCATCTCTCTGTCCTTTAGATCTCAAAATTAGACGTTCTTAAGTGCAATGGCATACAAACTTTCAACTTCGGGGACAAGAGCACCCTTAAGGACTTTTTGAACGGCATAGCAGGAATTCGGCCATGATTGTGTCTCCTCCGGAATAGCAATGAATAATAGTTTAGACTCTAAAGTACGTACTTTTTTCCGTGATAATCAAATGTACAGATGGTATTTGTGTCATGACGTCAGTTCTTAGGTTTAGGGTTAATTTGATCTCAGTGCTTCTCGTCTTGCATGTGCACATGTTTTTAGCAGCGCGATAAAGGAAATATTTGATATTATTCGTCTTAAAAGATGAATCCTTTCAATCGGGTTTTTTTTTTTGCGTTACACTAGAGCGTAACAGCAACCCTTATCTCTGAAAATACACAAGAGGTAATTTATGCTCTCCATAAAAATAATTTTTTAAATTCTATTATTTTGATGATACTAATTGTTGTGCTTTTTAAGAATACAATGAATTGAATTCTGGAGGAGCTCAAACGAAGCAGGGAAGAGTCTCTTGGAAGAGGATTTGCATAAAATCGTCTTAGGCAAGAATTTAATCATCTCACTCTATTTTTGATAAGTGATGATCTCATCCTATAGAAGAACAGGTCATGACTCGTGAGATGATCAAAATGTTCTAGGAGAAGAGAGGAAATGTGCGCCCAACTATAGTGACGTCATTCGACAAAAAGAAACAATGTGTCTTAAATTAACTCTAGAAACAATAGGAGATTTGCAATGGAATATTCTTTTATGTTGTGCTACAATTTTAGTAAATTTTGAATCAATGGGCACGCTGTGGTGAAAATCAAGCCTGATCTCTTGTCTGCATCTTTGCTGATGAATTCCGTGAGTTATCATATTATTATGTCATCCTAATTAAGAACACGCTAAACAACTTTATCACAAACATCGATACTTCGCATTTTAAGATGTCATCGAGAAGATAGAATGTGAAAATAATAGGTTTTCAGACATATTAGAGAAAATATCCCGGGTTGAAATCCCGTTGGTGACAGTTTTTGTAGCATCTCTTCACACTTTACATTTTCAAATTCTCGTTTTTCGATAAATGAATCTTTCTGCTATTCGTTGATTAGACAAATATGAATATGGTAACTCACGTCTGAACGTAGTAGTCTAGGACTGCCATCCTTAAACTCGAAAAAAATTTGGTAACTGTGATGTTGAACTGACGACGAAACGAATGTTGACTTCATGAAAGGCTGATTTTATAAGTTTATTGGTTTGTATGCAAAGAATTAGTAAGTGAACCCTTTGTAAATGGTAAAACAAAGTAAATGTTACATTTAGAAGCCAAAGAATACGTAGGGGATACGGGCGAAAACTTGGTAAATATTGTAATAAAGTATGAATTGGACAGAATACCTATTTTATATTAGGGTGTTACGTAGTTTACAAAGCTCCGTATGCATAGAACAAATATTAAAGAAACTTTTAGACAATTTGTAAACTAAATATTTCTTGCATTCCACGGGAAGAAAACTATCGAACGCAGTACACAAATCCGTAAGCAATGTGGTTTGCGATATTGTCAAAAGAGCTCTGTAAATCTGTAATAATCGAGTCTAGGAAGGGTAACTGACTATTGGCCTTAAGCTCCACAGTAAACTGAATAATCTGATGCTGTACATTATGATGATTCTAAAAAATGTTGTGGATGAAAAAACAGCAAAAGTAAATTCTCTGAACGTATCGTCGTATCCTCCTCAACGTATAAAGATTGGTAAAGTTTGCTGGACTATTGCCCATCTATTTAGTTCAAAATGGGCCATAATATGTTTATAACCAAGGGATGTACATGAGAACTCGTGGCAATTTATCAGCTTATAAAGGATGTTAAAGGAAATATAGTCTTGTTTATATTCTTGATTCTTACGATAACAAAACTGTGATGAATATGTATTCTTTTATTATTTTGTTTCTTTGTCTGTTCCTTTGTTTGTTTGTTTGTTTGTTTCTTTGCTAGCTTCCTTGAATAACCCAATGCATTGACCGCTGCCACACTCTAAGAGGGCATTTCGTGAAACGCCGATGTTAATACACAACTAAATAATTAAACTAATCAAATCTATCAGCTTATAAAGGATGTTATCAAAGCAGAAACGATTCTCTGTGGTAGATGTCTCAAGTAGACGCAAAAAGGGCCGATGTGAATAGCCTTGAAAAATTTGATGAGTAGAAAAACCTGATTCGTACTTCAATAAAATGTTTCCCTAAGGTTACATTAGTGAAGA